>JAODAL010037395.1:0-40435 GCA_025379985.1 Phyllomedusa bahiana
CGTTTTTTAATGTGGCTGGGGTGGGGACAAAATTTTGTATGTGAGCTGGTGGTGGGGAGCGGATATTGTATGTGGGCTGGTGGTGGGGAGCGGATATTGTATGTGGGCTGGTGGAGGGGAGCGGATATTGTATGTGGGCTGGTGGGGGGAGCGGATATTGTATGTGGGCTGGTGGTGGGGAGCGGATATTGTATGTGGGCTGGTGGTGGGGAGCGGATATTGTATATTGGCTGGTGGGTTGGACCAAGGATGCATTTTAGTCGTGAACTTATCCCACAAATATCACATATACAGCTCCATGGGCAGAAAGGTAAAAAAGGTAACATATGGTAACATAATTTTTTTTGGGTGTAAGTGATGTTTATGATTTATAAGTGCAAGGAGGGGCCTGTACAAAGAGGCGTGTCTAGAAAAGTGGGGGTGTGGTCTGTAAAATGGGACAGCAATCTTAGCAACAGCTCCGGGCAGCAAAAATTCGAGTTATGCCACTGATCGGCCTAGGAGCAGCGGGGCTGGTGCTCCACGCTTGAAAGAACCTTGTAAATTTCATTCTTTTATTTTTTTTTCAATTTCACCTCTCCCCGATCCAGTAAAGTATTTTTTTTTAAACCATATACCCTCTTTAAATCCAACCTAGATTATCATCTGCATTAGTTAGTTGTCACAGTGTTTCTATGGGTTTCTATGGAGTTACTTGTTACTTGTGTGTTTGAGAAATTAAATTGTATTCTATTGGGAACAGGGAGTGATGACAATCTCTTGATAGCTCTGTGGAAGCAACAAGAAATACATATTTGTTTTTCTTTTGTCAGTAAGCTGTGATTCCCCTGCTCCAGTCTGCCCCATCCATAGCAAACCCAAGCATTTAATACTAAGCCATACTTAATCCATTATCCTGTAAACTAGCTGCAAAGATTTCATGGGCCTATTCAGGTTTTAACCCATAATTTTTATTTTAGTAAGGTTAAATAACAACAATAATATTCTAGAGAATATACATCAAAATCAAACCACCCTCTTTCCATTGCTAGACCAAGGTTACATGAGGGACAACATTAGTGGAAGCCATACTGGTTGTCAACAAGCTTTACCTGAAACAAAGAATGGGAACCTGTGAAAATTAGAGATGTGGTACCTAATACAGCTACATGGTAGATAGCAGGTCTTGTTCCCATTCAACTTCTTCATCTATCTGTGCTGCTGCAATGGCATTTGCGTTCTCCCCCACCATTGCACATAGTAAACGCTACCTACTGTTGGATCCCAATCATCCCTATTTTTAGTGTGTGTGGTGGCATTCATTTATTTAAAGAGACAGTGCTAAAGTGCCATATGCTGTTTTAAGGTGACACTGTAGATTCGCCTGAGCAATAGTTTCTTTACACAAGGGAACTGCAAAGGTGTATTGTTGAAAGTTTTAAGATTCTGCTCCAGCTTATTTACTGGTTCTACTACTACTCTCTATGTTCACCACCTGCTTTGACTTTTTATATATTACTCATGACAACTGAACTCGTCCTGCCCTGACTACGTTTTTTGCCTGCACCCACCGAACCACTTGGATGTGTTAACTGTTGCTTTCAAAGAGTAAACCAAGGATAGTGACCTTGTGGCTTCTTGTAGTGAAGTCCAGATCTCTATATATGGGTGAATACCATGGGCCCCTTAGATTCCACTCCTTGGTGTAGCCTTTCACTAATTTTGAAGCTGCCCTACTGGTTTGCTTTACCCAAGTAGGCCTCATGTTATAGGGCTTGACTATAGTGAGGGCAAAAGAGTCTTTCACCTCCAAGATCCCGTAAGCAATTTCCAGAAACTTTGAACTGCAAAACATAGGGGCTCCCCTGCCCTATCTACCTACACTGCTAGCTAGAAAATAAAGAACGGCTAAGTATAAAACGGTTTGTCTCACCATGCTGTTTCACAGGGCCACAGGTAGCTTCACACTTCCTGGTTCGGCTGTGGTTATTTCTACAGCAGTTATTGGCATATCAGCTCTGCTATCTCTGTTACAGTGATAACGAGGTTCATAATTTGTAGTGCACAAGTCTTCAGGGCTCTAAAGGGTTAAAGCTTGTCAGTAACATAGATAAACAAGCTCCTGTGCTGGTGATAACACACAGCAGGGGATGAGTCACCATGTTTTGTTTACACAAGGAATAGATTAAATCTCCTTTATCTCCTAAACAAAGCAAAATCAGAACAGCAATGTATTTGGTAATAGTCTTCATTTTCCTTTCCCCACATGTTTAAAACTAATCATTGTGGTAAGAAAACCAGTTTTTAATGCTTATTTTCCTAAGAAGAATGGTATAAGTGGCTGAAAGGCACCTCCAGCAGCACTTACCTACAATGGAACAAGTATTAGCCATGTTAAAATGCACAATCCATAAAGATTCACACAAATACTATTGGCAACATAAGTATTATAAAATCACTTTACTTGTATCCAATAATTTCATAAACAATCTTTACAGAGCCCACTCGGCTTACCGCACATTAGTGGATTTTCAATATAGGTGAAACACGCTCATCCTCATTAGGAACGAAATACGTTAGGAACGAAAATCCACTAATGAGCGGTAAGACGAATGGGCTCTGTAAAGATTGTTTATGAAATTATTAAATCCAAGTAAAGTGATTTTATAATACTTATGTTGCCAATAGTATTTGTGTGAATCTTTATGGATTGTGCAAGATGTGTGAAGATTTAAGGAGTGGGGACTCCTGGATTGGCATGTAACTGTGAAGCACACATTATAAAAGAAAAGCAAATTGTACTGAATTTATAAAAACAATCCATAAAGATATCACTAGTTGTTATTGGATTTGACTGTCAGACAATCCTGTCAATATCAGTGGGATATACTGACATTTATCTGTTACATGTCGCCAGGCTTAAAGGGGTATTCTGATAGGTAACAAATGCTAGATCAGTGCGAAAGTCCGACTGCTTGGATCCCCACAAATCTCTTGAATGGGATACCCCGATACTCCATTGCACCCACCTGCAAGACACACAACACTAGCAGGTTAGTGCCAGGCATGGACCGGCCTGCAGGGGAGCAGGGAAACTCCCGGCCGGCTCGTTGGCATGGTTGGCCCCTATGATTGTGGCCCCTTAGGGTATGTTCACGTCTTTGTTGGCTTTTATTTCGAGGTGTTATTGCGCTGCAATACTCTTGAATTACGACCGCAAATATGGTAATTCATAGTGCTCATTAAGAGCTATGATTACCTGCCATTTTCCCCAGCACACAATACGCGCCAGGGAAAAGAACTGGCATGTCACTTCTTCCCGGCACGTAAGTGAATGTCTGGAGAAACAACAGGCGTATTGCAGGCGGATACCGGTGCGCATAGTATGCAATGAATGCATCTGCAATACGCCGTGTGAACATGCCCTTAGGAATGGCAGGCCTGGGACTGCTTTTTAAGAAAACAAGCAGAGAAAAAAGGCAGAAAGCAAGAGGCAGAGTTCAGAAGTCATGTGTAGTCCCTTACAGTAGCTGTAGGGGTGGCCCAAAAATCGTCTCCACTGGTGGGACCCAGGCACCCCAGTCCAACACTGTCTGTGTCATAGGTTTTGAATGCAACAGCGTGGTGCATGCTTGACCTCAGCTCTACTCATACTTGTCCTAGCCTACTTCCCCATCCTGCTGATCAATAGTTGTACCTTCACCTATCTAGCATTTATAACCTACCCCACTGGATATTTGAAAAATGCTTTAAACCAGGGTAACCCTTCAACTAGTCATGCATTTTATGACATTGTTACTGGGTAGAGGGCTCAACTTACCTTGATTAGGTCCTGAGGCAGAAAATATTGGGGCAGATTTACTAACACTGTCTAATGCTTAGACAGTATAAACTCAGACTAACAGTGCCTCAAAAAACCAGACACAGCTCCACAACATGTTTCACCAACTACATGGTGTCTTCAGGGATACAAGGGCTATAGTGTCCGCTCGCTGCTCTAATTAGATTTATACTAAACTGCAGTGAAGGAAATAATTATTTGATCCCTTGCTGATTGTGTAAGTTTGCACACTGACAAAGACATGAACAGTCTATAATTTTAAGGGTAGGTTAATTTTAACATTGAGAGATAGAATATCCAAAATAAAATCCAGAAAATCATATTATATAAATTAACTCAATTTATTTGCATTTTGCTGAGAGAAATAAGTATTTGACCCCCTACCAACCATTAAGAGTTCTGGCTCCTACAGACCAATTAGACGCTCCTAATCAACTTGTTACCTGCAATAAAGACAGCTGTTTTAAATAGTCACCTTTATAAAAGACTCCTGTCCACAGACTCAATTAAACAGTCAGACTCTCATCTCTACAACTTTGGCAAGACCAAAGAGCTTTCTAAGGTGTCAGGGACAAGATCATAGACCTGCACAAAGCTGGAATGGGCTACAAAACCATAAGTAAGACGCTGGGTGAGACGGAGACAACTTCTGGTGCAATAGTAAGAAAATGGAAGAAATACAAAATGACTGTGAATCGACATCGATCTGAGGCACCATGCAAAATCTCACCTCGTGGGGTATCCATGATCATGAGGAAGGTGAGAGATCAGACTAAAACTATACGGGGGGAACTTGTTAATGATCTCAATGCAGCTGGGACCACAGTCACCAAGAAAACCATTGGTAACATATTACGCCGTAATGGTTTAAAATCTTGAAGTGTCTGCAAGGCCCCCTGCTCAAGAAGGCACATGTGCAGGCCCGTCTGAAGTTTGCCAATGAACACCTGGATGATTCTGTAAGTGACTGCAAGAAGGTGCTGAGGTCAGATGAGACAAAAATTGAGCTCTTTGGCATTAACTCAACTCACCGTGTTTGGAGGAAGAGAAGTGCTGCCAAAGAACACCGTCCCCACTGTCAAGCATGGAGGTGGAATCAGGGCCGGGACGACGGGTAGGCAGAGGTAGGCAATCGCCTAGGGCGCCTACCTCTGCCTGTCACTTAGGTGCGCAGTCAGGGGCCCCGAACCTCGCCGGGCTGCAGGCCGCTGCCGTGGGCCTGAAGCGCCGCCGATCTCTTTGAGGACTTCCCCGCAGACAGTGTCGGACCGGCTCTTGGAGGATCGCTGGATCCTCCGGTAAATCACGGTCCGACACAGTGGGGCTGCCGGGTCCTCATAGCGCTGAGGACCCGCCGCGGTCCCGTGCTGCTCCGCTGGGCAGCGTTGAGATGAAGTGATGTCATCGCGACGCTGCCTCTCCTCAGGTGCACAGGGCGTCATAGGCTGTGCGCCCGAGGAGCTGCTGAAGGAGCGTCCCGGCGCTGGAGGCGGGGCATGAAGAGGAGCGCATGCCCGGGAAGCAGGTAAGTATAAATGTTCTAATTTTTACCTGCTGAGTGCCCTATATGCCTGCTGAGTGCCCCTATATACCTGCCTGAGCCTCTATATACCTGCTGAGTGCCCCTATATACCTGCTGAGTGCCCCTATATGCCTGCTGAGTGCCCCTATATACCTGCTGAGTGCCCCTATATGCCTGCTGAGTGCCCCTATATGCCTGCTGAGTGCCCCTATATACCTGCTGAGTGCCCCTATATACCTGCCTGAGCCCCTATATACCTGCTGAGTGCCCCTATATACCTGCCTGAGCCTCTATATGCCTGCTGAGTGCCCCTATATACCTGCTGAGTGCCCCTATATGCCTGCTGAGTGCCCCTATATACCTGCTGAGTGCCCCTATATGCCTGCTGAGTGCCCTATATACCTGCCTGAGCCTCTATATGCCTGCTGAGTGCCCCTATATACCTGCCTGAGCCTCTATATGCCTGCTGAGTGCCCCTATATACCTGCCTGAGCCTATATATGCCTGCTGAGTGCCCCTATATGCCTGCTGAGGGCCCCTATATACCTGCTGAGCCTCTATATGCCTGCTGAGTGCCCCTATATGCCTGCTGAGTGCCCCTATATACCTGCCTGAGCCTCTATATGCCTGCTGAGTGCACCTATATACCTGCCTGAGCCTCAATATGCCTGCTGAGTGCCCCTATATACCTGCCGGAGCCTCTATATACCTGCTGAGTGCCCCTATATACCTGCCTGAGCCCCTATCTATATACCTGCTGAGAGTGCCCCTAGCTATATACCTGCCTTAGAGTGCCCCTAGCTATATACCTGCCTGAGAGTGCCCCTATCTATATACATGCTGAGAGTGCTCCTAGCTATATACCTGCGTGAGAGTGTCACTATATACCTTCCTGAGAGTGCCCCTATATACCTGCCTGAGAGTGACCTTATATCAATATACCTGCCTGAGTGACCATATATTTATAGAACTGCCTGTCTAAGGGGACAATATCTATATACCTGCCTGACTGAGGAGACATATATATGTATATATATGTGTATATATATATATATATATATATATATATTATACATAATATAAATTTCGAAAAATATTGCAGCACTCAGCAGGTAACGGTGAAAAAATCAAGTGTTTTATTCCAACATGTTAGCAGACGAGGTTTCGGCTCTCTCACAGAGCCGTTTTCAAGTGATACAAAAGTGCACAGACAATCTTATAAATAGCGTTACAAATTACAACCAATAAACAATGTATTAGCAATTACAACAGAAAAAACATTAAAATACATTCCAAAATCAAAATGTTACAATAGTGAATTAAGAGGCAACATTATATTACAATAACATTACCAATAAATATAATGTTCAAGTGTACATTAAAATATAGGAGACATAAAACGCTTACCTAATAATTTATCATCAGCTGTGTAACAGCAAAATAATGCATTCTACTTCGGTGTTCTCAAAAGTTCACTGCGCATGTCCGGAAGTATAAAGAAACTACAAAGAAATCTTACTCGAACTACTGATGCAAACTGCGCATGTCCGGAAATAAACCGTGTATCGCTTAAAACTACAGCGATCATCTGCGCATGATCGGAAACTCACGGAACAAAAGCGTCCTTAGCAACAGTATGGTAATTCAGTAACACAGTTACACACTGAACAGCTCAGCGCATACAGTAAAATAATGATCATAATGACCGTAAGACAGATACACACTGAACCGAACTAACAGCTCAGCGTATATTACATCAGCGGACATAAATACCTTACGGACATATTCAGCAATCACGGATGAAGCACAAGCCAAACACTTAACCATACATGTCCTTTACGTGGTGGTGATCGTTTAACTTTATTAAAAAGGAAAGAATATTTTTCGAATTTTATGAATGGTGAAGTCCTTTGGCCAGACTTGTCTTTTTGCTGGCACCCCGCTACTATTTTGACTTTGATTGATAGTGCTGCTGGAACTGAAAGGGTAGAGATATAGTTTAGTATGAATATCTAATTAGAGCAGTGAGCGGACTCTGTAGCCTTTGTACCCCTGAAGACTACGTGTAGTTGGTGAAACATGTGGGGGGTGCTGTGTCTGGTTTTCTAATTATACATTGTCCGTCATTATAGCAGTAAACTGCAGTTACTTCATAATGATTACTTAACCTCTTACCGCCGGAGCCAGTTTTGGCCTCTCTGACAGAGCCCCATTTTTTAAATCTGGCATGTGTCACCGTACGTGAGAATTACTTTTTGACACTTTAACCCATTCATGTGATTCAGAGATTGTTTTCTCCTGACACATTGTGCTTTAAGATAGTAAGAAATTTTGGTCCAAAAAGTCCTTGTTTATTTGTGAAAAATATCAAAGAATCGTGAAAAATTAGAAAAATCTACCATTTTCAAACTTCAAAAATGTCTATGTATAAGACAGATAGCTATTCCACATAAAATAGTTTATAACTAGCATCTACCATATGTCTACTGTAGGTTGGCATCTTTTTTTTAAATGTCTTTTTTTTATTTACGTCATTAGGGGGCTTAGAAATTTAGTAGTAATTTTAAAGTTTTCAAGAAAATTTGCAATATACATTCTTTTAGGGACCAGTCCAGTTCTAACGTGATTTTGATTGGTCTGTATGTTAGATACCCCCATAAATGACTTCATCTAAGAAACTACACCCCTTAAAGTATTCAAAACAGCATTTTGGAAGTGTATTAACCCATTAGGTGTTTCACAGGAATTAAAGCAAAGTGGAGGTGAAATTTCAACATTTCACTTTTTTTGCAGATTATCAATTTGTATCCATTATTCACAAGAACTCGGTAGATGTTATCAGGGAAATGCAACTTAATATTGATTCCCCAGACTGTGCCATTTTCAGAGATATCCCATATGTGGCCCTAGTGCATTATTTGGCTCAACCACAAGCCCCAGAGTAGGAGAGGCACCTACTGGACTCTGGGCTCACATTTTGATTACAACTTTATTTACGCGCCCATTCATGTTTGCAGACGCCCTAAGGTGTTAAAATTTAATAAACAACCCTAAAAAGACCGCATATTGGAAACTACACCCCTTAAGGAATATATCCAGGGGTGCAGTGAGTACATAGACCCCACAGGTGATTCACAATTTTTAGTGTTAAAGGGGTTGTCTCGCTACAATGATTGGGTTTTAATTAAAATATCTTTAAAAAACAAGCAGCTTTGCAATATATGTTCATTACAAATGTCCTACTGATTTTGATTTATCCCTGGTAGTAGGAGTGCATCAGCTTCTCAAATCACTATAGCCACCGACCTGTTGATTTTTATCTCACTGGCTGTCAGTGCTGGTGACTCATCAGCTTCTCAATACAGGTCGGAGCACAGAGCCCCTCCCTCTGGCTTTTGTGTCTGTGTAGCTGTGCTGCCTGGATTAACCCTGTGTGTGCCTGCTCCCTCCTACTCTCTACACAGATTGAGGAGACCAGAGATGAGGCTGATCTGTAGTCAGTACGATGTGACAGCAGTGAAGTGTGTTACTATAATCATGATGTGTGTGTGGAGTTTTGACTATACTAATAGAACAGATCAGGGGGGCATGTGAACGGTTCATATCCCTCCCTGCTCTGCTGTATTAGTGACACATTGTGATTATAGTAACACACTTCACAGCTGCCCTGTGTCTGTTCTGACAGGGTTTGTTTGTTGTTGCTTGAGATGTCCGTGGAGATTTGTATGCTAAGCAGGGGGTATAGGAACCTTTACATCCCCCCCTTGCTCTGCTATTAGCATACACAGCTTCACAGACCTCTCCACACTCATACATCATCCCTCTCCCTGCTGTCTCCTGACTCTGTGGAGAGGAGCAGCAAGAGCTCGGCCACAGCAGCACAGTGCAGCTGATCCAGCAGTGAGCAGCAGATCTAGACAGGCACACACAGGGTTAACGCTGGCAGAAAACCCCCTCGCCCTCCCCCTGCTGTATAGAAGTCAGAGGAGGAGAGCTGTCTGTGTGCTGAGGGGAGGGGGGAAAGGGGAGGAGAAGAGGCAGACAAGAAGCACGCCCCTGAATTCAAAAATCCTATGCTGCCAGACACACTGAGGTAGGCTGAAAGCCTGTAGTGAGACAACTCCTTTAAGCTGTGAAAATTAAAAATGTTATTTTTTTTTCCAACAAACTGCAATTTTAGCTGAAAATGTTTCATTTTACAAGGAATCATGGAAAAAAAGCACCCAAAATTTTGTCACGCAATTTCTTCCAAGTTCGGCAATACCATACATGTGGGTGTAAACTGCTGTTTGGGCGCATGGCAGGGGGTACAAGGGAGGGAGCGCTATTTGGCTTTTGGAACGCAGATTTTGGTGGGGCCATGTCGCATTTGCAAAGCCCCCAAAGTACCAGAACAGGTGAAACCTTCCAGAAGTCGCCCCATTTTGGATTCAACACCCCTCAGAGATATCATCTAGGGGCGTACTGTGCATTTTGGGCGCACTGGTGTTCCATAGTTTTTTTTTTCAGTATTGGGCTATGAAAATGGGGGTGGGAAACGCAGTTCCGCCATTGTTTTTTGGGCTTCATTCTTACAATGTTCGCCGTACGGGATAAAAAACAGGATAACTTTACTATGTGGTCGGTACAATTACAATAATATCCAGTTTATATAGTTTTTTTTAATGTTTTATTACTTTTACACCATAGAAATAGGTCTATAAAAAATTGTGTTTTTATGTTGTACTATTCTGACAACCATAGCTTTTTCATTTTTCTGTATATGGAGATGATTATGGGTTTGTTTTTGTGGGATGAGTTGACGTTTTTATTAATACCATTATGGGGGGCATATGACGCTTTGATCACTTTTTATTCAGGTTTTTGTGAGGCATTTTGAACAAATTACAATTTTTACAGTGGTCACCGTGCGGTATAAATAGCACTCTAGCTTTACTCAGCAGGTCGATACGATTACACTGATACCAAATTTGTATATTTTTTTCATGTTTTACTGCTTTTACACAATAAAAACACTTTTATTCATAAAGGAAAACACGTTTTTGCATCATCGCAGTCTGAGAGACAAAACTTTTTTATTTTTCTGTGTACGGAGCTGTGTAGGGGCTTGTTTTTTGCAGGATGAGTTGACTTTTTGATCAGTTTTAAATCTGTTTTTTGGAAGGCAGGGTGACAAAAATACTGCAATCCTAGGAGTGTTTTTTATTTTTAACAGCGCTCACTGTGCAGTATCCATGACACGTTAGCTTTACTCTGTGATTCGATACGATTACGATGATACCCAATTTATTTAGTTTTTTTATGTTGAAGCACTTTAAAAAAAAAGTGTTTTTATTGTGTAAAAAAATTTTTATGCATTGCTGTATTCTGAGAGCCATAAATTTTTTATTTTTTCTGTATAAAGAAAGGGGTAAGGATTTTTTTTGCGGGATGAACGGACGTTTTAATTGGTACAAATTTGGTGTTTATATGACTTTTTGATCGCTTTTTATTCCATTTTATGTGCAGCGAGATGAACAAAAATCACAATTCTTTGATTGTTTTTATTTAAATTTTTTTAACAGTGTTAACCATACGGGTTAATTAATATGACACATTTATAGGACAGGTCGTTACGCACGCGGCGATACGAAAAATGGGTACTTTATTTATTTTTTATCTTTTTTGGGGCGTTTGGTGTCTGTAAAGGGGAAAACGGCGGTGTACGTGATTTTATTTTATGTTTTGTGTTTGTGTTTTACTTTTTTTTCACTTCTTTTTACTTTCCCCATAGGGGATTTATAACAGCAATCTTCAGATCTTCTGAAGGTTGCTGTTATAAGGCAGGCCAGTACATAGCACTGTTGCTATGCACTGGTCGCCATGACAACTGTCAGTCACAATGCCCACAATGCGTTGTGGGCATCGTGACGTCACAGACGACCCCGGGAAGTGACTTTCAGTACCGGGGCAGTCTGGTAGGAGATCGTTGCTGCATTAACGTGCAGCAGCGTGCCGAGGAGCTCCGACTTAGCTCCGACGATCTTAATTGATCGTCGGAGTTAAAGAGAACCTGTCACATAGTTTATGCCCCCCTTGCTGAGGGCAGCACAAGCTAGTGTCAGACCTGCTGTTTCCAGCACTGTGCCCCTTATTCTGTAAGATGTAGCAGTTTTCGTGTATTTAATGCTCAAATCTGCAGTTTTCAGACAGAAGAGTCATTCGAAGAGTCCTTCAGAGTGTCAGTTTTTTCAAACCCGGCCAATCGGAGGCTAGCCCCGCCCATCTCAACTGACAAACCTATTACTTTGAATAGGTAGAAACATGTGAATAACTGTCAGTGGGCGGAGCTAGCGTTTGGTGGGCGGGGCTAACACCTACTCATGAATACGATTTGAGGGGTAAATGCTCTAAAACTGCAGTATCTTACAGAATAAGGAGCACAGCACTGGAAACCGGAGGTCTGACACTAACTTGTGCTGCCCTCAGCAAGGGGGGCACAACCTATGTGACAGGCTCCCTTTAAGGCGTTAAACACCCGCGGCCGGAGCTCACTCCGGCCGGGGGTGATACGGCATGCGGCCAGCGGTAATTTACCGCTGGTCCCATGTCGCGATCGCGCGCGGCTCCCCCGCAAGCCCGCGCGATCGCCAGGACATATGCATACGTCCATTTGCGGGAAGTCACTTCCCGCTAGGGCGTATGCATACGTCCAATGTCGGAAGGGGTTAAAGGGGTTGTATCGCTACACAGATCATGTCTCAGATTATGGGGACAGTAAAATTAAGCACTTTTGTAATTGGGTTGCATTACCTCTGTCACTTGATTTAGCAGATATGAGCTTTTCTATGCATCTGTGTTCTATTTCTGCCGCTGCAGGTCGGGACACGCCCCCCTGGTCGGATCCCAACCTCCAGACATGCCCCCTGCACTGTGATTGGCTGGCTGACATTTCATTCAGCCTGTTGGGATACTCCCCCACACAGGAAATGCTCCGGACACGCCCCCTGCACTGTGATTGGCTGCCTGCACACTCTTTGTTTACTCCCCTCTGAGTTGTTAAAATCGATAGTGAAACCAAGGGCTGAAGCCTCATTACTCATCTCTCAGCTCTAGGGTGAATGATCTGGGTAATTACTGGCTGTGTAACTCATAGATCCCCTCATATAACACAGTGTTACATCCTCTGTTCGCTACATATAACACATTCCTGCCTGATAACAGGGGGAGGGGCAGTGTGCATCAGTCATATATTCTCCTGTCTGGTAACAAGAGGGGGAAAAGGGGGGGGCAGTGTGCATATCTCACATGCGTTTCCTCAGTTCAGGCTGTGTGTGGAGCCGTTTATAGCCCAGCAAGGAGCTTGTGGAGCCTGAAGGCTGCAGATATAAGAAGCATGCAGGAGGCTACAGAGCTGTTATATCCAGACAACCTTCTGCATCCCCTGCTTCATACAAAATTATGTCACAGTTCTTCAGTGAGGAGAGACACGCCTCCTGGGAGGAGAGACACGCCCCCTGGGAGGAGAGGACACGCCTGCTGAGAGGAGAGACACGCCCCTGTATTTCAAATTCAATCTCATAGAATTAGCTGAAGAGCCCGAACAGTACTAACAATACAACCCCTTTAAAGATCACTCCAGCAAAAGTTATAGAGAGGTTCTCTACAAATTCATCTTTCTAGATTTAGCTATTGACGGAACTTTGACAGACCCCATTGTAGGTCATTAAGGTTCATCTAGTGCCGTTGGGTCCTGTAGCTATGCTTCCACCCTATGCAGATTAAGGAGCCCAGATTTGTTCCCTGCTTAGGCTGTATGTAAAGAATCTGTACATACTATAGATGTTGATATACTGTGTATATACATTCTCCATGTTCCCCTAGTAACTGAATTTTAACATAGACAGTTAGACTACGATATAGACTTTGGAAGCCATCTGCTGCTACCGGGGACTAGTGACAGGCATGTCTTAAACGGTTACCTCAGCTGTTTTTCGCTACCGGGCAGTGTCAAACTGGGGTTCCTAGGGTCCACAGATGGAGTTGGTTCTAGGGGCCTACCAGTTGAGCTGTTTCTGTGCCCACCGGTGGAGTTTATTTTAGGGGCCCACCCTACAGCTACTGTAAATAACTGTATTTGCCTTCTCTACTTTGCTTATTGCTTTTTGCCTCTCTTTCTCTGCTTTTTTGTCTCTTCTGAGGATGTGTATGCAGTTAAAAGACAACTTCAAGTCTGTCATGCTCAGGGGCCCACCAGGAGTATCCCCTATTCTCCTGTGGGCCAGTCCAAGCCTGCTGCTGTGAGACAAGAAATTTATTGTAAAAAAAATAATATATATAGCAAAGTCTTTACACTGGGTGCCACAGGGTGATAGATATATATGGACATGCTTACCATGGATGCCGGGAGTTTACAGGCTGGAGTTTTATTGATACTGGCACATCATGCCATCATTACAATAGTGCGCTGTGCAAGAACTGTATCATCAGCGCATTCTACAAATTACCGAAATCTTTGAAATATTATGCATACTTTGCAAAAGTCTTAAGCCCTGTATTATTGTCATGATATATATGTCTGAGACGGGTAAAATTGCGAGTGTGATTTTCCCTACAATGTGTATTCTACTATTGGCTGACATCTGTCTGCAGATTTTTTTGTTATCCCCATATATTAACCCCCCCCACCCAAAAAAAAAAAAAGAAGAGAAAATCCAAAATACACACTATAAATCACATTAAAATGTTAAAAGGGAATGAAGCCTAAATCTACTCCTTGTGTCTAAGTTCTTACAGGAAACTTCTTTCAGCAAAAATCCTGAAGGCAGGAAGCAAAGAATTATAAAAACAGCAAAAGGGAAAAAAAACCTCTTTACAATGATTCAGCTTGTTACATAACAAACTGCACAAAAAGAGAAGGTAAAAGTAATAGGATCTAAGGAGATAATATATCTCAGGATCTACCTGAAATAGAAAGCATTACATTTGCTAATTCCTTCTGGTTGCCATAGCTATAGTCCCAGCTCCTCCACCTCCCACCATAAACACAGCCTCAGGGGGATGAGGGTCTGCGGTCAGCCACCCTCCTTCTTGCTAACGCACCGTTCCCATTCAGAGAGATCCTCCCTGTTTTTCTAGAATGGATGGCTTTGCAAATTGGAAAACAGCTGCCCTGGTAGAGAATATTAGGAACAGCATCAACAGCAGCAGCAAAGACAACAACAACACATGAAGCCTTCCTGCCCGTCTGTGCTTACATAAAGCGCTGCCTGCTCCAGACCAGCAGCTTCCACAGAATACCAGCAATGTAGCAGCAGAAGGTAACGACATACATGACACTTGCGTCATCTCGGTGCAGATTGTGGCTCTGATCCCTGCTTATGACATCCATAAAATGTGCTACACATATACATCATATATTGTGTTTTCTTGTACAGTTTTGTTGATGCATAAGATGAGTTTGCGGTTCAATTAATTTATTTGCTAGAAGTTCCTGCAAGAATGATCTATTAATCAATTACCGGTTATCCTATATGAGGGTGCTAAAGGGGGTATCAAGGATATGACAAACTTAGCTGAACCACAGGAAGGATGTGCACGGTGATACGGTATTATATTTCCAACAGAAGGACTCATTTTGGCGACTGCACAGTTTATTTCAGGTAAGCTTTGTAGTCTATGTAACCGCCGGACTTGTATTACTTTTAGTAAATAATACTTGGCTTCCAAAGTCTATATCGTAGTCTAACTTTCTATGTTAAAATTCAGTTCCTAGGGGAACATGGAGAATGTACTGTATATACATAGTATATTCACAACTATAGTATGTACAGATTCTTTACATACAGCCTAAGCAGGGAGCAAATCTGGGCTCCTTAAGCTGCATAGGGTGGAAGCATAGCTACAGGACCCAACGGCACTAGATGAACCTTAGTGACCTACAATGGGGTCCGGCAAGGTTCCGTCATTTTGATAGTACAAACAGTGATGTATTTGGTGCTATTATTGCTGGTCAAATCTGGTGCAATTGCTGATAGTGGCTGTGAACAGAGTATCCAATGCAATGGTGAACATGGGGTTTATAGAGGTTTTCCCATAATACAAGCTGATCACCTATCCACAGAACAGGTAATAAATGGTCAGACCCCCATGATCACAAAAACAGGGGCCCAGTGTTCCAATGTTTTTAAATTGATAATGTTCGAGCATTCGCACTCAACGTCTATAGATAGAGAAGTACAACACTTCAGTATTTCCAGTGGTCTGAGAATTTAAATGGAGCACACTTGACCCTCATGCTATTTAAGTAGGGTTTTACAGTCCCCCATTTTCATGATTGGTGGGAGCAACCATCCATCATACCATTTGTGATATGGAAAAACCCCTTTAATTAATCTAAACCATGTAAAAATCTTGAAAAAATTAATGGACTTATATATCCTACTTTGAAAGTTTATGTGCAGATACCACGAAAAAAATCCACCTTATATCCCCAGCAATCAGTGAATGTCTAAGTAAGGATTCCTACATTTCTAGCTATTTACTAACAAGCAATGGTGCCTTAGAGTAGGCTCACACAACTTCTTTTTGCAGTGAAATAAGCATGTTTTTAGTGTTTTATGCACATTTTCTTTATTTGATGTGTCTTCTGGTGCTTATTTTCATGTGTTTTATCAGTATAGGGGACTTCACTGTAATTGATGTGCCTTTTGGCACATTTACGTGCTAATGGTCACTCACTCCTGTTTTTTTGTTTAGCGCGTAACAATGTGTAAAAAAAGCGCTGTTGTGTGTCTGATGCGCACTTATTTCCATTATAGTTAAAGGGACCTCAATGTCACTTTTTGTGTTCTTTTTGACACCTAATTACAAAAACAATGTGAATTTAGTAAATTAAAAAGTATGCAAAAAACACTGTGTGAACCCCCGCCATAGGGTAGGTTCATGTGGCTGTTTTTTAGTGATATACAACATAGAATTCACATCAATGAAACACGGATTTGCAATTTCAGATGTTGGATTGAAGCTGCATTTAGAGGCGGATTTCGGCCTCCATATGAGAAGGCTTAATCTGCCTCTAGAATTGATATGTCTGTTCTTGTTCAGCAGTGAAAAAAAAGCAGCACTGTGGAAAAACTTCAACGCTGTTTTTCCTTGGAAAACAATCTGAGGCAGATTGCATTCTGTTTTGGATGCCGTTTCAGCATTGAATCTGCTTTAGAAACAGTGTCCAAAACAGCCAGGCTGTTCCCACCGGCCGCCCGAAAAACATTGAATATGCACATTCTTCCGTCCGGTTTTCAGACGAAATATGTGCGTGACAATGGGAAGAGGGAGGGCTTTTCTCCGCTCATCGCGGAGAAAAGTCGTCCCCCGGTGACTACGGGGACGGCACAAAAACAGGACAAATACCGGTCCGATAAACCGACCAGTTTTTGTCCTTTGCCGTGGGGATGAGCCCTAAGGCTATGTCCACATAGCACAGGATTTTGGGTATGATTTTTAAGCGGATTCAGTATTTACAATCCGCAAAAAATTCCGACTTTAACCAGTGGCCATAGACCACAATGGAAAATCTGAGCTGTAGTCTACATAGAAAGAAACTTTTTCCTGACAATAACGACTAAGTCAGGCAATTACTCCATCACACCAACTAGAAAAACACAAAAAAATGGAGTCTACATAGAATGGATTTTCAGAGGTCGGATTTCAAATCTGATATTCAACCAAAAAACTTAGAACATGTTCAATACTCTGCCAGAAACCGTCGGATTAAAATACTGTTCAATGTGGTTCGGCCGAAAACCGATTACAAAATCGGAGACAAAAAAAGAGACAAAAAATGAAAACCGATTGCAAAATACCGGTCGGATTCTATAACAGAATTCAACGATATTTTACAATTGTCGTCTAGACAAAACCAAAGGCTACCTCCACAAGACACAGACAAAATATCTGTCGGATTCTGAATCACAATTCAAAGAGTATTTGAACAGTATTTTACATACAACCAGAGGATTTTTAACTGGGTTTTAGTTTTTTGCTGTGGCTTTTAGTGCGGTTTTTGGATTCGGTTTTTCTTTCGTTTTTTAACAGACAACGCATCATAGAGCACTATTAAGTTTTTTTTAAGATAGATCCACCCCAAAAAATGCCCACAAAGCTTTGTGGTAATTTTTCATGCCATCCCATTGATTTAAATACTAAATTCTCTGCCGTATCTAGAGCAAAATCTGATGGAAGATTTTTGAAAAAAACAGTTGTTTTGAAATCCAACCTCAGAAAATCCAAATCGTATGGACTACAACTGGGATTTCCTATTGAGGTCTATGGGGATGGTTTTATAGTTGGTTTATGACGGCTTGGAAAATCCTAATCAATGTCAAAAAACATCTGTAAATCCTCACCGTGTAGACGGGCCCTAAGGCTTGGTTCACATCTGTGTTGGATGTTCCATTCAGAATCTTGGTGGCAGAGATTCAAAGTTGTCAAATAATCTCCCAAAAAAAACAAAAATACCGGACCGGACCTCTATCCCCTGATGTAGCCAGTTTAGCTGGTGAAACATGTTGGGGAGGTCTGGCATGACATTTTAATTTGTGATTTCTCACCTCTTTCTACAAGTGTCACTCGCTGCAGAGGGTCTGACAAGGAAACCTTATATTTTATGTCCATCGAATTAGGGAGGACTGCCCTAGTGGGATGTTTTGGATCCCTTATTGGAGTTAGTTAATAGATGTGTATATATAAGGCTCCCCTGTTGATAGGTGGGGTTCCACCAGATTTGATAATAGAAAAGGAGTTATTCCTTCACAACTAGAAATGGATAAACTGAGAAGTTAGAAATCAGGTTTTTAATAGTGTGTATAGAGGTTTAGTGTTTTACAGAATAAAAGTTACGTTTTAGTGCTTTATAGATTGAGAACTGTTAGAGTTCAAGTTTGCCTATGGCAAAATAGTAAATATAGAGCTTCACAGTGACACAAAAGGATCCATTTCACAATGGACACCCATGGCTCCTGATGGAACTTATTGATCACAATGGGTCTGTCAGCTTTCCGCCATGGTGTTTGTTGTTTAGACAGAAAAAATGGCACAACTTGCTGCACTATTTTTTCCGTCATTCCCGTTGAAACATGCCTAAGGCCATGTTCACACGGCTTAAAATGGGACGTATTTCAGTCCGTAATTAAGCGCCGAAGTGCGCAAATTACGGGCTGAAAACGGCCCATTCATTACGGTAATCCACAGTTCTCATAGAGAACTATGGATTACGTCTCCTCTCCCTGCTCGGCGAATACACCGAGGGGGGGAGATAATTGACATGTGAATTACTAGCGGCATATAGGCGCCGCTAGCAATGATTGTCTATGAGCCGGCGAGGTGCCGGCCCCCCGCTCGCTCCCCCGCTCCCGCCCCCGGCCACACGGCGTAACTGCGGGGCGTAATTACGTCCCGCAGTTAAGCCATGTGAACATAGCCTAAGTGGCCACATAACATTGTCATGAGGTGAACAGTACACTGTCTATACCACCAAATAGTCCCTAAAGGATAGCCTAGTATCTAAGGTCATAACCATTAGCCAGGGAGAATGCTTGAAGTTTGAGGATAGGGCACAAAGTAGATGGTAGAGTGCTGGAGGATCCTTGATTATTGTTGCTGGAGCTGTGTCAATGAATACAGTGTCTTATTAATATAGCATGTACAATGTATGCCATGGCGGTTGTCTGTATGGCCCTCATACACTAGAGCCCTGGAGCTTCATTTTACCACTCTTCTATAGAGTAATACCCAGCAAGTCAAATAGACAGTGATATGCAACCTGTGACTCCAGCTGCTGTAAAACTACAAATCCCTTCATTTACCAGGCATGTTGGGAGATGTAATCCCTCACATGGAGAGCCACACTGTGATGCCAATTACTATAAAGTGTTTGATAATTACTGATGATCTAGTAACATCAGAGCAGCTTCTAGAGTTTATCTGCGGTGGTGTTTGCCTTTCATCAGTTACATGTCACCTGCTATAATTTGGACAGCCTGTAAAGCCACATGATGTTGACAGTGCAGTGAAGAATAATATTATGCTGGGTACATTTGTTCTATTACAGCTATAGTATAGCAGTGTAAGCAGATCTATGTCTGCACTGGACTCTCCTAGGGGCCCTGGTTCTTCGTATACTCCATAAACATGCTGCTAGATCAATTGGAGAGCACACCTCCCCTGTTAATGAGAAATCTGCACTAAATATAAGTGTATCATCCTCAGCACTATATGGCGGATATATTCTCCTTCAGAGGCAATAGAGAAGATTACCTTCATAATACGGCATCCAATGGAGATGGCACAATATATTGTCTGTCAGATTGTCTACTGCAGACAAGGCCTACAGAAGTACAGTGACACTAATACATATGGATGAGGCCTTATACTGGGAAGGCTGATGATCATTAATATAGAGGCCACAACAGCAAAAACAGGGGTTACTATTCATAGCAAACTGCCAGAGCTCTTCATTTTCCAATGCAGTTACAATTCAGACTTTATTGCTGTTCATCATTTTTTTTATATCTGGAGAAAATATTTAACAAGCTCCAAACGTCTCTTCATTGCTTGATTAAATTTGCATAGAGAAAGCAAATACAATATGCAAAAAAGAGTATTTAATTGTATTTCTAAACTTTTAGAGGACCCAAGTATAAACCGCATTGACTAAAAAAACCATTAGGCCCCATCTGCAGTGACCGTCCATCTAAAGGCGTGGAAGAGATTCCTATGTTAGGAAATGTTAATGTTATTATCTGATTGGGTTAATAATGTAAGTTGTCATTGTCGACATTGCACTGGGACATACTGGCCTCAGGCTCCATGTCTTTTGGTGGGGATATAATGGTGGTAGGTTAGACCAGTGTGGGGTCACACATGCACATATAGGCTACAAGGGATTGGGGCAGGTTTCGCCTCTATGTTTTATACAGTGATTTTAACTATGGCCAAAATTGGGAAGTCTGGTTGCACATGGTGGCAGGGGTTTCTTGCCTGATTGCCAGTTGCTGGTTTTGTACTCGACTATTCAAACCCTTTATGTTTTCATACCTCTGCTCTGCTTGGAGTGGAGGCAGAGTGTATAGGATGGGTGTGTTGTGACATGGTTATTTCCTGCAGTTGCTGCCTAAGACAGTGTGACGGGGTGTCAAGTGTCCCATGGAACCATTAAGCTGTCCAGGACCAGGTGGGGAATATGGAACAGGCCTCAGCTTGAATAAGAGACGTGTTTGGTTTGTCCATGATGATAGTTAGCGGTGCCAGCAGTTGTAGGAAACCAGTAAGCGGGTGAGAGCTTTCCCCACTGATGTGTAATATACATCACGTTTCTTAGTACCCATTTGTGGTCTCCATTGGGACACTGTTAAAAATTGAACTCTTACTGAACATCTACACTTTATGTATCTGATTTTCACGGTATCTCACAAAGAAATTTCATGCCTGGTTTGTCCTGCTTCAGCTTTCAATGTGTTCAAAAGGGGTCATGTAGGATTTGTTGGAACTGCATATTATGTGACCCGGCAGGCTTAACACCACCATACCTTTCCCCACAGTGTGCTCACTCTAGTCAAACAAAGGTCTGTTTATGTAGAGAGCTGTGAGTATCTTCAATGTAGCTGAGTGGTTAGCACTTCTGCCTTTCAGCATAGGGGTCTTGGGTTCAAATCCCTGCAGGAACCTAACATGTAGGGTTTTTTTCCTCAATACACATTTTTTTTTATTTATTTGCACTGTCTGACTAATTATTATGGATTTCAGAAGACAGGAGTAGAATGACAGCACTGGGGTTGAACACTTGCTCAGCAGTGAGTGTTTGCAGGGAATAGACTGACAGTAGCTGCCTGAGAGGTGAGGTAATGTCTGGGCATATGCAGCCGGGACTGAGGAGCTCTCGTCACTGGATCGTCACTGGTCGTATCCCCTAGAGACGAGCTGTACAGTATGCATCACTAAGGGAGCAGCTAAAACAAAAATTATACTGAATTTTTAATAATGATGAACGGTGAAAATGTTTATTATTAAATGTGCAAGCTTCCCACATCAATTTTACTTTGTGGCAAAACTCCCTGTAATGTTTTCTAATTTTCATGGTATCCCATTAAGTGGCATGATTAAGAGCCTAAACATGATGTGAATGGGGTCTAAGACTTGGGGGAATCTGTCCTGGGAGACCGGTGAGTGAGGCAGAGGAGAACCACTGTGGCCTCACTGTTAAGACATCAGCTCCAGGACTAAGAAATTGGTACCAAGAATGGTGCCTTAACTTAATAAGCATAATATTTTTTTGCAAGTAAATGTTTCTGCACAAATGTCAGTCTCTGTCTTAGCTGGTCTGGCACATCTCTGTTGCAGGAGGGGTTACAGGGGTTCTCCAAGACTTTCTTTTTATTTGTTATAGAGCTCACAACTTAATTATATTGAACAAGTAGTTGGGGGTTTTCTGTTATCTAGCACAATTAGTTGGCTTCCTTGATATATGGCGGTATAGCATCACACGGCTTTCAATACCACCTGTATGCGGACGACACACAACTCTACATCTCCGGCCCAGATATCAATTCTCTACTGTCCCGGATCCCAGATTGTCTGTCGTCCATTTCCTCCTTCTTCTCATCACGTCTCCTAAAACTTAATGTAGAGAAAACTGAATTCATCATCTTCCCACAGTCCCACTCCATCCCTTCACCTGATCTCTCCATCATAGTCAATGGCTCTACACTCTCACCAGTCCCGTAAGTCCGCTGCCTTGGAATAACCCTTGACTCCGCTTTGTCCTTCAAGCCACACATCCAAACACTCACCTCTGCCTGCCGCCTCCACCTGAAAAATATTTCACGAATCCGCTCATTCCTCAGCCCTGATAATACAAAAATGCTCGTCCACGCCCTTGTCATCTCCCACCTAAACTACTGCAACATCCTTCTCTGTGCCTCCCATCGCTGCATCCTCATCCCCTGATAATCATTAAATCTGGTCCATGCCCTTGTCATCTCCCAGCCTTAGACTTTACTGCCAAATCCTTCTCTGTGGCCCTCCCATCTAGTCATACCTTGCTCCACTATCAATTCCATCCTCAACTCTGTCGCCCGTCTGATTCACCTCTCTCTCGCTACCTCTGCTCTCCCTTGCAATCCTTCTACTGGCTTCCCACTCCCAGCGAATTCCTTCAATTGCTAACCATGACTACAAAGCTCTCTATATCCTTCACTCATACTCTTCGCCTATTCCAAGATATCTCCTCTCAAAGAAATCTCCGCTCCTAAGCTTTTTTGCTCTCCCCTTATCAGCTCCTCACACAACCGTCTCCAAGACTTCTCTTACTGTAATTTTCCCCTTCAAAGATAACATTTCGGAGTTCACAAGATCCGTGCTTGTATTTTATTACCTATTGTTCTGCTGCTCGTTTTCACATTTAAATGATGACTGTGCTATTAAAGATGCTAACAATAAATGCTATTCATGCTAATGAATTGTTGGATGGAGCTGAGGAACATTGAGCAACTTGGGGTACGCTGACGGGAAACTTATCTGAATAGGTTTATTCTTAGAGCCTAGTATCTGATCATAGGAAATCGTACATTTCTTAATGATTGCCTTCTGCATGACCTGTAAAAATTCATTATATTGGCTCCTTTAGTTATGTGGTGTGCTGTTAAACCAAGGTTCTAGTGGCCCTGGTATATTTCCATCTTATTTCTTTCTTATGAGTTCAAAAAAGTTTTTATCCGTCATTATTATCATTGCTCCAATTGATTTGTAGCAAACCTAGAAAACTGTTCCAATTTGGATTTTTTACAAAGTACATACTAGATATAAACATAAAGGGCGATATGTATGAACAGGGCTGCGCCCAAAGTCTGGCGTCTTTTCAGCCCAACATCTAGCGCAGCCCTGTCTGCTATATTTTTACATAGCCCATATGCCAGTATCAGGGCATTACAGAGCGCCTGCGGCACTTTGTAATGCGCCTGATTTCGGGGGGCGCGCGCACTAGAACCCTAAGAAGCTTAACATTTATAGCTTCAGTACGGCAATTGTAGGTGCATTACTGCTGGAACAGGTAAACCACATTCAAAGTGGTGTAACTGAGCCAGAATTGTCGCCCTAGTGCTAGAATGCGCCTGATCTATGACCTGCAGTAGACGGAGTTAATAAATTCAGACGCATTCTATACTATTCTAATGCGCTTAAAAGTTGGCATCTAAGTGCCATAAATTATATATATGTTGTCCATAAAACTTAACCCAGGATAAGACTGGTGAAGAAATAGGCCAAAAGATGGACGTGCTGCCCCTACAGAATCCTTGGTGATTATGTATTTATGGTCATACAATGGGTACATTGCTTGGTTTTCTTGATTTACGGGACCATAATGATGTACCATGCTTTTCCAGATTGGGTTGATTGTTTTATCTCTGAAGATTTATATTCTTAGTGTACATGATTTTTTTGAATGATTCTCTTTCATATAAAAATGTTTTTATTTTTTATTATTTTGTACTGGATTTTTTTTGGTTTGTTTGTATGTCACTTATGAATTACACTAACCAATTTGGTTGAAGAGGTAAAGCTCAGTTTCTTTGATCAGAATTCATGCCCGAAATTTGGCAAACAGGGAGCATTGCTGGAAATAGGGAGAAAAGTCAAGAGGTAGTGCTTCTCATCAGCCACACCACACCCAACAAAGCTTGATTAAAAAGACTGTGGGCAGGTAGAAGCTGTCACAAAATGCCCTGTAAATTTCAGATAAAACATAGCTGTATAGATTTCATGCCTGTGGCTGAGACTGCATGAATCAACCAACAGGCTCCCTCTTATAGAGGCATGACTGTCGGCATCTCTAGGTCCAGGTGATAGCATTTTATGGAGATAATGTTCCCTAGAAAAAAATGGCAAGGCACCTAACGGCATATGCAACATGGCAGTGCCCAGATAGCAATGTCTTCATACAGCTCCATGAGCTCAGTTTAGGAAAAAAAATCCAGCACTGATATTATATGGAGGCTACAAGTACCGTAAAACAGAATTGTAATGTACTGGTGATAGGCTTTAGGTTGAAATTCCTTTACCTCGGAGAGTGAAAGGGAACAAACGCTCCACACCAATTTTAAAATGTGAATAAATGGCACACAACACATTGTATAAGCTAAATAGTGCATGGAATCGTCATCCTATCTCCCCCAGGCTACAGGAATGTTGTACTGTTTATTCAGATGCAACTATCAAGATATGGCTGCTTGACAGCGGACTGGGTATACGTAATAACTTCTGTCTATATACGGGGGATTCCAAGGCCTAGTGCTTATGATAATACTGAACTAACTCCGTTAGCAAAAATTATGGTTCATTGATTGTATGTGAAGTACTTAGAGTAATTCACTTATAATATTGACTTGATAAAGCAAAATTATACCGGTCCCTGGTGATCTTCTTTGTGGCCTCCAGTGATCAGGACACAAACATACTTTTTCTCTGTCCTCTTACTTCAGAAAGTAATATTTATCATTTCCCAGCTGCATTCAACTGATGCCATTGTTATGGTGGACACTAGATGGCTTGCACTGTATGACTGGTACTGTTATGGTGGACACTGTAGAACTAGCACTGTTATGTTGGCCACTAGATGTCTGACACTGTTATGGTGGGCACTCTATGGCTGACACTGTTATGGTGGGCATTGTATGGCTGACAATGTTATGGTGGGCATTGTGTGGCTGACAATGTTATGGTGGGCATTGTGTGGCTGACAATGTTATGGTGGGCAATGTATGGCTAACACTGTTATGGTGAGTACTGTGTAGCTGACACTGTTATGGTGGATAATGTAGAACTAGCACTGCTATGTTGGGCACTAGAGGTCTGACACTTATAGTGGATACTGTATGTCTGACACTGTTATGGTGGACACTGTATGTCTGCACAGTTATGGTGGGCATTGTGTGGCTGACAATGTTATGGTGGGCAATGTATGGCTAATACTGTTATGGTGAGTACTGTATAGCTACCACTGTTATGGTGGGCACTGTTATAATTAGCACTGTATGGCTGGCGCTATGAGCAATTTAGTAAAAATCCATTTTTGTATTATCTCTGGATTGCTTCCTCAAATGAGTATCTACACAATCATGTCAGCTCCACAAGATATACTGTACCATAAAAATGTCTGAGACATTTCGAGACTCCAAAGAGGAAGAGATGCGTTGTAGAGGAGGTTATATATATGTGTTGTTCTTTTTAGCTATAGTTGTGAAACAACCACAAAACTACAATGAGAATAGGCGACTCTTATCCTCTTTCTGGAGAACTGAGAAGAGGACCTCCCCATTCTGATCTGACAGTCCCTAAAGTGGAATCAAGACCTCTTAGCCATTTTGGGCACTTACAATCGAAGGGCCATAAAGGTCTCAGATGGTGAATATCCTCTAAGATTTACTGTGGACACTAAGGGCCACATGTATGAAACTGTTTAGGTCTAAAACTCACTCTTTTGCCCATAGTAGTAACCTAAGTGAGTTTTAGACCTAAATAAGTTCATACATGTGGCCCTGAGAGAGGTACAATATGACCTTTAGACTAGAAAATGTTGTGCACCCCTGATCTAAATCCTGTGTTGAATCCCTGGATAAAATTTAAACCTTGGTTTGATTCGCATGATAAACTTGACAATGTGGTGAGTCCCAGGATAATATATATCTGAACCATATGATGTTTTTTCACAACATGTTTGTACGTGGTGTGACTGCCATGATACATTAGACCATGAGGTGATCCCCACTAATATCAAAGCCATGAGATGATCCAGGTGTTTGGTTATGTGTGACAGCAGGGTGAAGACAGGACTTTTTCTGAGGGTGATTTAAAGGATTTTGAAAGCAGCTTAATATATATCAAAGGAGGCATTCACATATAATTGCTAGAAATCAGTTAAACACAAATAATTTAAAAAGCAATTATTATTATATTATATTACTTATTATATTATTATTATTATTATTATTATTATTATTATTATTATTATTATTATTATTATATGATGTTACTTATTATGTGATTGTGAGTGATGTCTCTGAAATATTCAGCACTGCATTACTGATATATTGTGTAGATTGTGAGACCATACTATCTATTGTAATCACTATGTATCTACATTGCACTTTGATTGTTATTGATTTTTATTGCTATGACTATGTAGTTAAAGCCGTTTTTATTAGACACATGTAGCTTGAAAATGACCCTATGGAAGTGCTGAAACGTAGCCATTTTTATGACATGGTTGATTAAATTCACATGTTTTTTTGAATTGTGGTGGTGCTGTCTCTTTTTTCTCTTTTTTGCATCATTATGGAGGATTTGGGGTCTGACTTTGGAAGCTTGCACACCACTTTTTGCATACATTTTTATGAGCGGTGTTGTTTCCTTTATTCATATATCAAAAAAGCAAGTACACATACACAAAAAGAAGGGCCTGAAACTTTGTATTAGTTTTAGTTATATTAGTAAACAGGTCTCAAAAATAAATCAAAACACTTACACAAAAAGGCTACCACAAAAGTAAATGACATAAAGTAACACATTTTTATCATATCCACATAAAATATGTAATAAAATCAGCATCTTTGAAGGTAAAGAGGAATCAATTATGAACAGAGGACACCAAATGTCAGACATACATAAAAGATATAAATAACCCTCAAGACACCCCAAATTCTATAAAGCTCTCAACCAATACATCACTATTAATCTACAATAGGCATATATAAATGCTATTAAATAACCATAGTATAATAAATAAATGGATAACACAGCATAGCGAAAAGTATGAAAGAAAAAGAAAAAAAAATGACAAGAGAAACTCGGAATATAGTAACAAAACCAACCAAGATGATACCTGGGTATTTACGTGTATCTGGGGAAACTGTCTAAAAACAAAGTTTGGTCCGTACATCAAAATCATTTTTAAATAAATGAGTATAGGTGCACAATGATGTGGCAGCAAAAAGAAATGAAAACGACACAATATCATCAGCACTTTACAAGCACTAAAAAACAGTCAAACGGAAAATAGGAATTTTTTGAAAAAGCATTTCTGCTACTTTTGAATATTGGAAAATTTGAGGTTCTTAGTGTACATTTCTGATCAAAACTGTAAAAGACCGCAATATAGATGGGAACCTACTCAGTATGTTACCACTCTTGGTGCCTGTTCAGACTTCCAAGTTTCAGGGAGAAAAGATTCCAACTATAAACTGCACTACTTAAAAGCCTTTACAGTTCTGATCAAAAATGTACAGGAAGAACCTCAAATTTATCAATATTCAAAAGTAGCAAAAATGCTTTTCAAAAAATTCCTATGTTCCCTTTGGCCGTTTTTTAGTGCTTATAGAGTGCTGCTGCTATTGTATTGTGTTTGCGTTGCTTTTTGATGCCACGCCAGCGTGCCCTATACTCATTTTTAAAAGAAATGTTTTGAAGTGCTAACTAAACTTTGGTTCTAAACTGCTTGCATGGGAGAGTGGCTGGCCCCCATCTTGGTTATGTACTCCGCCCATCCACACAGGCTGTTTTGTTGGAGTCTTCTCTCCTTGAAATATGGAGGTCTGAACAGACAGCAAGAGAGGTAACATATTACAGTAGGTTCCCATCTGTATTGAGGTTGCCTTGCCATTGCAGATGGGCCTTTACAGTTTTGCAAAAATGTACACTAAGAACCTCAAATTTTCCAATATTCAAAAGTAGCATAAATGCTTTTTCAAAAAATTCCTCTATTCCTTTTGACTATTTTTTAGTGCTTATAGAGTGCTGCTGATATTGTGTTGTATTTACATATATGGGGAAACTGGCTTGATGCACAAATTGTGTAATTATTTCGATGTGGAAGGGAGTTGGTCACCGAGTGAATGGTTGTGAGTTTATGGGTGTTATAGTTGAATAGCCACGTGGTCTATATATTATCAGATATCTGAGACCTGTCTTTTTGGCTAGCAAAGGGGAGAAGTATTAATCCTGTTTTTGATCAATCCCTGTTTTATAACTATACTTTTGCATTTCAGTTAGCACCTGACATATCCTTGCAATTTATAGTCAGATATGCTACAGAATGATTTGGTCCTACTGATATAAAATGTAAATAGGATTATGCGGCTATTGAATTGTCTTTCATTCTGTTTTCTAATCTGTTTATAAAAGAAAATAAACACTGTTAAAAAAGATGGGTGCCCAAGGAATGTTTCGCTCTTGCTTCTTCTATGGCAAATAAACATTATGGGCAGCATGCATGAAATTTGGCGTTAACGCACCAAATTTCATGCGCATTATACAGGTATAGAATGCGCCTGATTTATGAACCCGCTCTACTGCAGGTCATAAATCAGGGGCATTCTAGCGCTTGTGTGACATTTCTGGCTCAGGTAAACCACTTTGAAAGCGCTCTACCTGTTCCAGCAGCAATGCGGCTAGAAATGCTGTTGAAGCTATAAATCTATAGCTTCGTACGGTTCTAGTGCGCCGTGCCCCACAGGCGCTATGTAATGCACCCGGAGTGGCGTGCGGGAGATTTAAAGATGTATGAACGGGGCTGCGCCAGATATCGGGCTGAAAAGATGCCAGACATCTGGTGCAGCCCTGTTCATACATGCCGCCCTATATATCATTTAAAAAGCAGTACCGATGTATTTAACTGTTTTTGTAGATTTAAAGGGGTTCCCCACTTTACACAATCCTATTTTGCTTGGTATTAATTTGATCATAGGGTATCCCACTGCTGGAAACACCAGGCAATTATTTTTAGTTGAATGGGAAGAAACTATTCAATTACTGGCAGTGTCATCGCAGGAGACGTGAAGCTGGAGTCCATTTAAAGGTAACCTGTCACATTAAAATGTTGCTTGATGTTTTGGTACCATGTTATGGGGCAGGAGGAGCTGAGCAGATTGATCGGAAAAGATTCCGTAGAATTTGTATTTTATTCATTTAAAGCCCTATTTATTGAGTTACGGAGTCCAGTAGGCGGAGTTATCCGTGCTTTACAGCTGCAGTATCTCTGTATGCACATGAGGAAGGCTGTCAATCTCTGATAAGACCGCCTACTGGACTACTTACCCAGAATGAGCAGGGATTTAAATGAAGAAGCACAAATTCTACTGAATCTTTCCCTACAAAACTATATATCAATCTGCTCAGCTCCTCCTGCTCTGTAACATGCTGCCTGCAGATCACAGCATGAACACCATGACAGGTTCCCTTAATTTTTTATTGATGGAAGATCTGATTCCTGCAGTACAGGACACCCATTTGTAGCCCCTTTCCATTCTGGCTCATAGATGGAAGGTTGTAGATGAGGGATCCCTCAGATTTCCCTAGGAAGCTATTTCAACATGGGTTTCTATACCAGACAAGCCCTTTACACTGTGAACTATTGTCGAAAGCAACATTTGTTTTTCACATACTGAAGTCTGAAGATCTGTTTCTTCTGTCCTTATTGTTAAAATCAAAAAAAAAAAAAATGTAACATGTGAAAATCGACGTCATGCCCTGTACTTTAGCTCTTCTACTTGTTACATAACAGGCACGGGAACAGACATGTGCCTGGACTAAGGCTAGGCTCCTTCCTATAGAAAATAAATAGTGGATTAACAAGATACATTCCCGATTTGCCATGGTGGAAGCCGTGACTTTTATCCTGCTACTGACGTTGAAAATCCCGTTTTTTTAAAATTATTTTTTTACACAATTAGCTCATCAACCTAATAAAGACAAATTGATCTGCCACTAGGTTTCCACCCACTCAAGAGACATCACGTCCTTCTAGGTTTGCAGCGCGTGCAGATAACTTTTTATATGCAGCTTTACTTAGCTATTCAACCATTGGCTTACACCAGTCAGTGACTACATTTCACCTCAGGGTCATGGGACACCATTTGTCATTGAAAAAAATTGGGAGAGCGGCATTTTTCAGAAGATGAGTGAAAACCCCAAAAGCAAAAGGGCATCTCCCCCTTTCCCCCCCCAGATCATACCAAGGAAATAAGGCCAAGGGTTAGCTTGTTGTATATTTTGATCAGAACCGTTGTTCATGATAATAAATCAAGTAGTTTTCTTGTACTAAAGAAATTCAAAGCTGTAGTCTGACCATCTGTGGGCAGCTATGTGTTCTGCCTTAATGCACAGTCAAGTCACATTATTACGACCAAAAGCTAAAAGCCACACGGAGTGACCAAAAGGGCCGGTTTTGTCCGGTATATACCCCAGTACTAGAGGCACTGGGGGAGGATCTGTAGAGCCAACACGACCATCAAGGTGCTCCCACAGATGCTTAATTGACTTCCAGTCTGGAGGGCCAGGATAGAACTTGGAAGTCTTGGTCAAGCTCTTCTAACCAATGTCGGACATTTTAGCCATGTAACATTACATTAAATTTTAAACTTTATTTATATAGGCCACATATTCCACAGCATTTACAAATTTGAGGGAAACATAAATTTACCATTAAAAAAAAACTTACGAGAACAAGGGTGGGGCCCCGCTCCGAGAGTTACAATCTATTAGGGGGTATGGGGAAAAAATCGGTGAGAATGCTAGGGTTTTAAAAGTTCCACCATGTTACATAAATAGGGGGGGGGGGTTTACATAAAAGTTGGGGGGAATCCTGCCATCTAAATTTGTAATCAATATCCCAGTTTAAAGTGCCTGTAAAGTCCCCCTTGGGTTGGGAGTGACAGATGTGTTGACAGCAGTTTTTGGGGGATTTTGGGGGGCCCCGGATGAAAAGAGTTTTTCCCAGGGCCCTCTTAAAGCTAGGGAGAGTTTTGAGGGTCCCTGTTTTCCCCCGGGTAAAATTTCCAGGGGCCCCTGGGCTGCTTGGGGGTGAAATTTTGAAAGGGCATGGGAGGTTGGGAATGATTGAGGAATGTAATAGGGATAAAAATCCCCCAAGTAGGGGGAAAAAAAAGTAGGGTGGTAGACAGAGTTTGAGAAGGGGGAAAGTAGGGGGGGGTCAGCACTGTGGGGGGGAGCTTTTTTAAATAGGTAAAGAGTGGGGGATTTTTATTTGAAATTCTGTACGGGAGGGAAAAACCCATTTGCAGTGACTGACCGGGTAGAGGCATTATTATAAGAGCTAAAAAAAGAAAGACAACCCGGGGTGCTGCATTGGGGACAAAATTGGGGAGGGGAGAGTTTGTAGAGAGAGGGGAGCCCAAAAAGGGAGGGAGTTGCATTTATTTCAAACAGAATGAATAAAGCCACAATAAAGAGTTTTGAGTTTTTTCCACATGAAAAAAGGAGGGTTTTTTGGAGTGTTCTTGAGGTTCCCAAGGTGACAGGAGCGGGAAAGGGGTTTTAAAAAATTTTTGGTTTTTGGAAAGGGACAGACAAAAAAAAAACCCCAAAAAGAAAGGGGGCCGGCTGCCTGGGGAGTTATGGTGGTCCCACACCTGAGACAGAAATAGCAGGGTGGGGTTGGGTTTAAAGGAGAATAGCGGAAAGACAAGAAGTTCAGTTTTTGTGGGTTTAAAATTCAGATGAGGAAAAGAGGTTACAAAGGGTCCGAGACGGGCGGACGGGCCAGTCACTGGTGTTTTTTTTAGCGGGGCGGGATGATGTCTGGGAGGAAAGGGGTATATATTTTTAGTGTCATCAAATGAGTGGAAAAAAGAAGGGGCATAAACGGGAGTGTCCAGCTCCATTTGTCCCCCGGTTTCTTCTTTTCCTTTTCAGAAAAATTTGGGGGAAGGCCCGGGCAGGCCAAAAAACTTTTAAAAACTACGTCGGGATTACAAGGGTTTCTCAGATTCTTACTGTAAAATACTCGGGAGATTCTGTCATATTTTTATCTTTTTAAAAAATTTTTTAATTTGGGAATTTCATGCAAGACTTAAAGAGTTTGTGGTTTTATTCTGATCTATTTGCTAGGGGGCCCTCGGTTCCCCCCCCCGCAAGCACCTTTTTAATTTATCCCCAATTATTTTCCTGGTGTCAACATCATTCCCTTCAAGTGGAAGGGAGGGGAGGTTATAGATTCCCATTTTAAGTGAGAGAGGACAGATGGGAGAAATAGATGGAAAAGGGTGGGGGGGAAAAAAGGGGGCTCATTAGAGAAGGAAAAGGGCCTGGACACTTTTTCCCTTCGTAGATAGGTCAAGGGCTGAGAGCAGACTAGGGGAACTTTGTGGGAGGGAAAGGATGGGTTTTTTATTTGGGAGGATTGATATGTAATTTTTGCGGGATATTTGTCGATTTTTGTTTGGGAAGGAGGGGCCCAGGCCCTTCAGCACAGGGTAAAGTGCCCGGGGGTTGGGGCTTTGGGTTTTGGAGGGGGAGGGGAAAAGTGCCCCAAACGGGCGGGTTTTTGGGTTTTTGGGTGTATTGGGGGGACGGGGGAGGTGAAGTTTTTTTTGGTTTGGCGAAAGTGAAGGGCAGTGTGGTAAAGTCCTAAGCATGTTTTTATTGTGGAGGAAAGTCGCAGGAAGCTTTAATTTTTCTCCACGGGCCGTCGCACCCCGGGGAGCACCCGTGAAAGATGGCGAGTCTGGGGGTTTGTTGCCAAGGCTGGGGGGGCGTCTGATTCTGGGGGTCGGGGGGTGTGAGCGGGGGCCAAAAGGGTGTCCGGGGGGGTTGTTGAGAGTTCTGCTTAAATTGTTTGACAGCCAGGACGGGAGGGGAGGAAAATTGGGGGCCCAGGGGGAAATTTTTGGTTGTCTATGGGGTTCCTGATTGTTGGGGTGTTGGAGCTTTTTTTTGGGGGGATAGTGAAGGGGGTTTATGGTTTGTGGTAAGAAAAGGGGCATAAGGAAAATTTAGTGGGGGTAAAAATTGATGAGTGACTGCAAAAAAAACCAAATCAAAAGCGTGTCCACCCCTTGGGTGGGTGGGGAAGTCGGGTAAATTGAAAAGGAGGCCAGGGAAGATTTAAGGAAAATTTAATAATAAAATAATAACTTTATTTTATAGGGCCCAAAACATTTTTCCGCACCCCTTTTTACAAATTCGGGGGGTTAAAACTACGTCATTTCCCACATTAAAAGTTTTCTTAAAAAATGAGCCCAAAAGGTGAGGGGGCCCTGCTCGTGAGAGCTTACAATCTTTTTGGGGTGTACGGGGGGGGAAATTTTTCGGTAAGAAGTGCCAAGTTTAAAGGGTTCCGGCCATGTTTCATAAATAGGGGTGGTTTAAAATGAAAAAAAGGATTTAAACCCGCCACCCAGGGCTGTCATCTATATACAGATTAAAGGGGCCCGTGAGTGCCGAAGGGGCCCGGGAGTTTTTACAGATGGGTTGTGTGATAGCAGTTAGGGGTTTGGTTTCCCCAAAACCGAGAAGATGTTTTTCAGGGCCCTTTTAAAACTGTTAGGGGTTTTGGGAAAGTGCCTGATCGCCCGGGGTTTGCATTTTTCCAAAAGAATTGGTGCCGGGGACGTGTGAAATCTTGTAGGGCCCGGGGATGGGAGGTTCGGATGATTTAGGAAAAGTAGTCTGATATTTAAACAGCAGAGGGGGAAAAGCACGGGTTAGGGGGGGGTAGGAAAAGAGATAGGGAGGGGAAAGTAGGAGGAGGCCCCGCTGGGGGGGAAACTTTATGGGTGAGGGTGGGTGGGGTTTATACTGTATTCCCTTTCTGGATGGGCAACCAGTGGGGTTTAATGACACAGGGTAGGGCATCAGTATAACGGCTGGAGGGGAAAAACAAACCTGGTGCTGCATTCCCGGACAGATTTTGGGGAGGGGGAAGTTTGCAGAGAGGGAGACCGATAAGCAAGGAAAATTGCAGTATCAAAACGAGGAAAAAATAAGAGCAGTAATGAGAGTTTTGGGTTTTTGGGTTTTCCCCAGTGAGGAAAAAGGAAAAGGGTTTTTTGGAAAATTTTTCTTGAGGGGGCAGGGGACAGGGGGGGCAAGGGATTGGGGTGATGGGGAGAAGGTCAGATCAGAAACAAATTTAAAAACCCCCAGACACGGGCCTTCTGCCAAAAGGGGAAAAAGGTGGGACCCCCTAAGAAAAAAGAAATAGAAAGGGGGGGGTTGGTTAGTAGATGGCGGGGGAAAAACAAGAAGTTCCGTCTTAGTGAGGGGTTTTGTTTCAGATGGAAAAAAGGGGGACCATGAAAGTCAGAGGGGCAGCGGGCAGAAAAGTCCTTTGGGTTTTTTTGAAGGCTGGGAGTGATGTCCCCCGGGGAGGGGGTTTAAATTTGGGGGTTTATCCCGGGATAAAGATGGTACGGAAGCCAAATCTAAATGATGGGTTTTTTCCCAAAGGGGGGTGTGTACAATGAAAAGGGGAGGGACCTAGAATGATCCCCGCGGAAACTCCAACGCAAGAGGAAGAGGAGGGGGAGTTGAAAACCCAAAAAAGGACACTGAAGGGGCGGTCAAGGGTAGGGAGAAACCCAAACGGGGAGCGGGGTCCCCGGAGGCAAAGGGGGCGAATCTGGGGGGAGAAGTTGGGATCCCCCGTGGGCAAAAAGCTGCAGAGAGATCCAAAAAAGAAGCAAAAAAATGAAAGTTACCCCGAGATTTTGCCCGTTAGGAGGTCATTTGAGGGCTTTAATAAGGCAAATTTTTCCCTTTTAGTTTTAGGGTGGGGGAAAAAACCCGAAGCAGCGGTTCAAGAGGAGAGTTAGCAGGGAATAGGGATTAGGCGGGGAGTTAAAACCCAACGTTCCGGAAAAAAAATGAAGGGGAGGTTTTAAGGGCTGGTCGGTTGTTTTTCAAGCACAGGGCGGGTCCCGGGGAGGGCTTTTTTTATTTTAAAAAAGGGTTTTTGATGGCGGTTGTTTGGGGAAGGGAAAAATTGGAAAAATCCCATGGGGGGGGAGAAAGGGTTTCAGGGTAGCGTAAAAGGTTTGGGGAGGGACGCTGGAGAAATAGACGGGAAAGAGGGGGGATGGAATGGGGGTCAGTAGAGGGAGGTGGGGGACGAGCAGCAGGAGAAAACTGGAAAAATTTTTCCTCTGTGTGGGTCAAGGGTGCGAGGGAGAAATTAAAAAGGGGTGCGGGGGGTGGGGACAGGAGGGGATTATTTTTTGGGGGGGTTTTTGGGGATTTTTGCCGGAAAATTTTTTTAATTTTGTCTTTTTAAAGGGGGTGGCCCCAGGTCTTCAGCACCCGGATTCAGTTTACCCTTGGGCCCGAGCTTTAGGGCCCTTTGGGGGAGTGGAAGGTGTCCCAAAAAGGGGTTTTTGGGTTGTTGTCATTTGGGAGATGAGGGAGGTGAAAAAATTTTTTTTTGGCGAGTGAAGGGCAGTGTGATTTAAACCTTGAGCCCTGAAATTTTTAGTGGGGGAAAGTCTGCGGTAGCTTTGACCCCTTTTTCCAAGCCCCAGCACACCTGGAAAATCGCTTTGGGGAAAAACGGGGGTTTTGGAAAGGGGTGTGCCAAGGGTGCGGGCGGGCCCGGGGTCTTTGGGGGTTGGGGGTGTGGAATTTGGGGCCAACGTCCGAGGTGGTTGTGAAGTTTCATTGTAACTTTTTCAGCCTGGGTGTGGGTAGGGGAGGGAGGGGATTTGGGGGGGGAGTGAGGACTGTATGGGGTTTTTCTTTTGAATTCCTGAGTAAATTTAAGGGAGGGGTTTTTTTGAATGGAAAATTGGGGAGGGAAAGGGTTTTTCCAGAGAAGAAAATGAGGAAAATTTGTTTTTTTAAAGAAGGGGGGATAAGATTGTGGTCAGGAGGCATAAAAAAAAAATTAGTAAGTTTGGAAAAATTTAGGGGAAAAAATTAATGAAGACCAGAATCCAAAATTTAGGGGGGGGGGGGTTCCCATCCTTGGGGGGTTTTGGGGAAAGGGCAAAAAAATGCGAGAGGCCCTGAGTGGAGGGTTTGGTTTAAAGAAATGTGGGCGAAGGGGGGAACATGGGGTTTATCAATGGGGAAGGGTTTAAAAAACCCCCATGATGAGAGTGGGCATTTCAGAAGAAGGGGGTAAATGTGGGAGCCAGGCGGGAAAATGAAAACCAAAACTGGCGGGGGGACCGGGGGGTCTGTAACAAAATGCACCTTTATGGGGAAAAAAAGGCTTTAAAACTTGAGGGTGTGGACCCCCAAAGGAGGGGGGAAAAATTTAGGGAGGGTCAGGGGGAAGGACCTGGGAATTGGAAGGGGAGTGTGGGGGAAAAAGGATGCCAACTCCCCAAAACCCGGGCCCTTTTTTCAGGTCTGGGGGGGGGGGTGAAGTGGTAGCCCCCCATTGGGGAGAGGGGCAAGGGGAAAGGGTTCAAATTTCTTTGGGGGCCCTTGGGTTTTTGTTGGGCCAGCAGGGTTTAGGGGGGGTTGGAGAGGGAAAAAGGTCAAAAACAGCAGTGAGTTTTTTGCAAACGGATGGGCAAAAACCCTAGAGCACACTTAAAAGGGGGAGAAAAAGACCTTACGCAAAGGCAAGCAGGTTTTGCAAGGGTTTTCCTAGGGGAAACAAAGGAGGGGGGGTGGGATGAAACAGTTTAAAGGGAAAGGGGCCCGGGGGTTTGGGGGAGATGTCCCCTTCAGCGAGAAGAAAGGGGAAAAGAAAAGAACAGCAGATGGGTCAAAAGGGGGAATAGAGCAGCGGGTTTTTTCAGTTTTTAGGGGAGTGGGGGGTTTGGGGTTGGTTTAAAAAAGGGGGAAAAGCGTTTGGGATGAGTTTCATAGGTGAGGGGAAAGGAAAAAGAGGGCTTATGTGGGGGTAAACTTGGCTGAGGGGCGAAAGGGGGTAAGATAGGGGGCAGATGGCTGCAAGGTAGTTTGTAAATTTGCAAACATGGTAAATTTAAAGGGGTTTAAAAAACCCCCTGAAGTGTTTGACTTACAAAAAAGGGGGAGAGTCCCTTTCCCCCCTGTCACTTCAGGGTCAATTCAGGGATAATTCTGAGGAAATTTCCCCTTCTTTAAAATTGGGCCCCTTTGAAATTTGGCACGTGAAAATTTGGGCCCCCCCCACCTCGGTCCACCAAACTCTTCCAACTTAAAAACTCAAAATATGATGAGTTCAACACCCAGCCCTTTGGGCCTTAAAGGGGTCGTAAAAAGGGGGGAGCTACTAAAAGCTTTTGCACAGAGCAGAAACTTTAAGGGGGGAGTATCAGGGATTGGGGGCTATACAAATTTAAAAAAAAGGATAAAAATTTTGGGGAAGGAAAAGAGCTGGGCGAAAATAACCCAACAAAAATGTACCATTTAAACTAAGCAAAAAGACGCAACATATTTAAAGGGGGTTGGGGGGCCCGGGGCTTTGTGTTCCAAAAATCAGGAAACGTACCATTTAAAAATAAAGAAACTGAAAGGCAAAAGGAAAACATTGGGGGTTTTCAATTGGGGATTTTTTGAAAAACACCCAGATGGGGGAGGGGGATTTTTGGTGGAGAGGAAGTGAGGGGGCCAGGCGCAAAATGATCCAAAAAACCCGGCGGGGGGGGGTCGCGGGATTGTAAAACCACTGGAAGGGGGGAAAATGGGCCCAAAAAAGTTGGGGTGGGGGGGAACTCAAAGGGGGGGAAAAGTGATGAGGGGACAGGGGGAAAGACTGGTAAGTGCAGTGGGGAGAGAAAGTATGCCAACTCCGCCACCCCGCATTTTCTCAGGTCTGGGGGTGGGGTGAAGTGTAGGCCCCCAAATGTGAGGGCAGCAAGGGAAGCATGTCAAGTGTGGAGCCATGTTTCAGTGGAGCGAGTAGGTTGGGGGAGTTAGAGAGGAACAGGTCATGAACGCATGAGTTTGTTACAGAGGATTGGGTGTTCCTAGGGCAAAATTTTTTTAAATGGGAGGGGAAAAAATGTACAACGAAAAGCGAGAAGGTTTGAGGGTTTCTATGGAAGGGGAGGGGGGATGAGCGTAAAGGAGGTGGGCCGGGTTAGGGGAGATGTCCCTGAGGAGAAGCAGGAGAAGAAAAGTGCATAGATGGTCAGTGTTGTGTATGAGCGGGGGTTTTGCGGCATATGGAAGCAGGGATTTTTGGGGAGTTAAAAAAAGGGAAAACAGTGTATAAAAATTTTCATAGGTGGGGAAGGAAAGAGGCGCTGATGTTGATAGTATTTTTTAAGTGGCGACCTGGGGTTTTAGGAAAAAGGGGGCAGATGGGTACAAAGGGAGTAGCAATAGTGGCCATGTTTAAAAAAGAAAAAGTTTCCCCACAAAGGGGATCTTTCAAGCTCCCTTAAGCTCACTTCTGTCTCATTTCTGTCATATTTTTGAGGCTCATATCACTTTCAACTAGTCATTTCCAAATAGGCACAAAAAATAAAGCACATAGACCTCGGCCACATTGTTTTGCTCCACCCCACCCGGGGAAAGACAATCAGCATGTAGGGTGTATGTAATTGCAAAGTGGTTTTCCCCAAATCGGTTGAGAGTACCCTCCACAAGAAAGAGTGGACCCAGACAATGCCACACATACCCCACATCATAACGCTGTCACCACCAGCTTGTGTTCTTCCAGCAGGGTTGCGTGGTTTGTTTTGATGTTTTCAAAATTCATCACCGGCCACTTTATTAGGTCACCCGTCCAACTGCTCGTTAAACACTTAATTCTAATACCCCCTCAATGGCGGCAAAACAGTGCATTTAGGATGTAGACATGGTCAAGACAATTCCTGCAGTTTAAACCGAGCATCAGTATGGGGAAGAAAGGTGAGTTGAGTGCCTTTGAACGTGGGCAAAGGGTTGTTGGTGCCCGAAGGGCTGGTCTGAGTTTTTCGAAAAAAACTGATCTCCCGGGATTTTCACGGGAAAACCCTCTCTAAAGGGTTTTCAGAGGAAAGGTTTCCCAAAAAGAAAAAACCCTCCAGTGGCGGAGTCCTGGGGGGCGGAAATGCCTTTTTGATGCCCGAGGTCAAAAGGGGAATGGGCGACTGGTTCCCAGTGATAGAAAGGAAAAAGTTTAATAAAAAAGCCACCCCCTACAACCCGGTAGGCTAAAAAAAGAGCATTAGAAAAGCACAGTACGGCGAACTTTGAGGGGAGATGGGGTACAGAGCAGAAAAACCACAAAGGGGGGGCCACTCTTTTTAGCTAAGAAAAAAAGGAAAAAAAAGGCTCCAATTTGCCCCGCTTTATCGAAATTGGGGGCAAATAGAAGTTTTGGAAAAAAAGTTGTCCCCGGTCTGATGGGGTTTTCGATTTCTGCTGGAATTTTGGTTTGGGAGGGTTTAGGAAAATTTGGGGTTTTAACAACATAAAACATGGATCCAAACCTTTCCTTGTTTTCCCTTTGGGGCAGGCTGGGGGGTGGTGGTTTTAAAGGTGTGGGGAATATTTTTTTTGGCCTCTTGGGCCCCTTGGGGACCAAATTGAGCTTTTTTGCAACACCCTTTTGGAATCTATGCCGGGAAAAATTGAGGCAGTTCTGAAGGCCAAAAAAGGGGGGCCAAACCCGGGTTTTTGCATTTGGGGGGTACCTAATAAAGTGGCCGGTTTTGGGGTAAGATGCCACCGTCAATCCATTCAATAAAGCAAAAACTATGCAAATTTCATAAAAAAATGCCCCCATTGGTCCAAAAGGGAAAAAAATTTATTTCTTTTTGAAAATGGATAAAACCCCCTTTTACACATGACAACAATTAAAATTTTACCCAAAAGCAAGGGGCAGTCTGTTGCCCCAACCCTTTTATAAAAACCAAAACCAGCTCCATCATTCGTGCTTCCTTATGGCTTAAAACGCTTTCCGCGCCGAAAATAAAGGGAATTAATCCCCTTCCCGTCACCAAATTTGGGGGAGCTTCTGAAAACTGTTTACTTTGTTGTCAATTTTGTTTGAATCTATGTGCAGGGAAGTCCTGGGTTGTAGCAGTTGCCAGCAGTGGTACAGCGAGCAGGTAATGCAGCTACCACCATGGGCCGCATAGCAGTCATTTTGCTGTGTCTATAGTAGGTGTGCTACTTGAATGTAACCGTTTATATGATCAAACTATAAGAAGTTCTCATGGTTTTTACCACATTTTTATACTCTTTCCATAAATGAATTTTCATACATGTGCTGCATATGCCCACTTATATAGTTTTTTTTAGCCAACATGTCCCTCAGATCTCAGCCAGGTGCCAGGAGCTTTGCCTTTTATTTTTCGTTGCAATTTTGGTTTAGTTTAATTAAAATGGTTGCACAAAACATT
>JAODAL010037396.1:0-40435 GCA_025379985.1 Phyllomedusa bahiana
CAATCCCCCTTGATTCCGATTTGAGACAGGCTGGAAAAACATTTGAGAAATCATTAAAGATGTCCGTGCGGATTTATGAATCAAAAAATCGCCTTTATTAGGTGTAAAACATTCTCTGAAAAAGAGCTCAAACCTACTAAAAAAATACATAAATAAAATCACTTTCCAAAAATCTAGAACGGCGCTACATCAGGAATTAGGATATTGAAAATTGCTGGGAAATACAGTAATTCAAATTCTGTAAGCTATTCTCTTTGGACGGCAGAAACCAGCCAATCAGAATAGGAGCGACAGTGACCATTAAAAACCTATGGAGAAGTTTGGACCATCAAAATCAAGGCGGGACAGTTCAAAATACAGTAAAAAGGCAGAAAAGAGACTGTTGGTTGAGCTAGCAGGGGCTTGGCTATCTCAACCAATCAGAGCGCGAGAGCTACTTTTCTATGAGTTCTATGGGGAAAAGAAATGCAGAGCGAGGCTGTGTTTGTGATGGGCTAATTTAAAAAGAGCGCAGTTATTTGGACCAATGGGGAGAGCTGACGCTCTTATGGGTTTTCTAATGCAATCTGTAATAAAACTGTACATGGCCGAAATCAAATGATAAGACTTCCGAAGTTGTACCGATCTGTATATAAAATGATCAATAATATGGGGGTAAAGAAAAAAAAAATTATTTCAATAAAATCATGTTTATTTCTTTATTTTCGTTAGCCAAGGATCAATAGTTATGGGCGTAACAAAAATAAAGAAAATAAACATGATTTTATTGAATTAATATTTTTTTTCTTTACCCCCATATTATTGATAATTTTATATACACATCGGTACAACTTCTGGAGTCATACTCCATGCTGCACGGCGCTGAGCGCCGAGAATTCATTGCCCCGATCTCTCCATAGACTACAATGGGAGAAAGTAGCTCGCTCTCTGATTGGTCGAGATAGCCAACCCCCTGCTAGCTCAAAAATCAGCTCTTTTCTGCCTTTTTACTGTATTTTGAACTGTCCCGCCTTTGAATATGATTGGTCAATATTTCTCCATAGGTTATAATGGGTCCCTGTCGCTCCTTATTCTGATTGGTCATAACTCACCATAGGTTAGAATGGGCCACTGTCGCTCCTATTCTGATTGGGTGGTTTCTGCCGACCAATGAGAAGAGCTTAAACAATTTATATTACTGTATTTCCTGGCAATTCTCTATATCCCAATTCCCGATGTAGTGCCGGTCTCGGCGACGTGTTGTTCGGGATTTAATTGATTTATGTTTATAGAAGGTTTCAGCTCTCTTTCAGAGAAAATTTTACACTTAATAAAAACGATTTTTTTTTAATCATACTCCATGCCGCACAGTGCTGAGCGCCGAGATTTCATTGCGCTGATCTCTCCATAGACTACAATGGGACAAGTAGCTCGCGCTCTGATTGGCTGGGATAGCCAACCCCCGCTAGCTCAACCAATCAGCTCTTTTCTGCATTTTTACTGTATTTTGAACTGTCCCGCCTTTGATTTTGATTGGTCAAAACTTCTCCATAGGTTATAATGGGTCACTGTCGCTCCTATTCTGATTGGCCGGTTTATGCCGACCAATGAGAAGCGCTTTCAGAATTTGAATAACTGTATTTCCCAGCAATTTCCGAGATCCTAATTCTTGATGTAGCGCCATTCTAGATTTTTTGAAAGTGATTTTATTTATGTATTTTTTATTTTTAAGGTTTGAGCTCTTTTTCTGATAATGTTTTACGCCTTCATAAAGGCGATTTTTTTTGGATTCATACTGCATGCCGCCCGGAGCTGAGCGCCGAGATTTCTGTTGCGATCTTCTTCTATGTTCCCCTCATGTTCCGTTCTCGTTCACTTCGGGCCCCCCGCCGGTCATTTTGACCCGAAAACAACCCCGGTCTGACTGTCCCGGGGCTGCCCCAGCGCCTTTTTCAAAGCGCCGCACTTTGCCGACTTTAAAAGATCGTACATTTCCTCGGGGGGTTTTCGAGCGCGCCGCTTTCCCCGGGAAATCCCACATCCGGCCCCCCACACCGCGCCATTTATTTTTAAAGGCCCCCCTTCATGCGGAGCCCCAGCTGGAAAAATGGCGAAAGCCCCGGCCCAAAAACCCCAAAACCCTGCGTTCCCACAGTTGGGTTCGGGCTGGTTTAGGGCAGGTTAAGCCAAAAAAACAGGCGGAAAAAAAACCCCGTTCCCACAGGGCGCCCTTCGACCCTTAAAAAAACTCCCACTGCAATGTGAATATTTTTTTTAACATGCAGTGCCACATTAAACATTTTTATTAAAATTGCCTCTTATGGGTATGCAAAAACCCCTTTCTGACAGTAAAATCCCCCGGTTTTTTCAATATTAATTGTGAAATTTAAAAGGTTTAAACTGGCAAAGTTCAAAGCAAGAAAAAAAGCTGGGATTAAACACAACTGGCACCTGCCATGTATGGTGTGAGCTCATCTCCTGAACCTGCTCCATACCTCCTGACCATCATCCCTGAAAACACTAATGTAAAATTTTTGTTAGAGGATTTATTAATTTTAAAAATTTTTTTAAACAAATTTAAAAAAATAATGATACACACTGCCTTAAGGAAAATCTCCGAAAATCCCTTTTTTTAATGCCCATACCCGCAGGCCCCGGGGGAGCTTTTTCCTATGTTCCAGGCTTCCTGGCCAGCTTGATATGGAATTGATGAATGTGTTCAGCAACCAATCTGGGAGGCCCCAAAAATGCAGAAAGGGGAAAGAGGAAAAAAAAAATAAATTTTTAAAGAAAACAATTGGGTTTTTAATAGGGGGTTTTTGACTACCTCAAAAACTCAATGGGCACTGTAGCTGCAATGTAGTAGTGATCACCCATTTGTTTTAAATATACTTTTTTAAATTGACAAATCAACATTTTGCTTTAAAAAAAATTTTGGGGTTGGTTTTTTATCACTTGTTTTGAGACCTGGAAAAGTTGCCAAAAAGGGGAAAAAACCCAAAATAGTATGGGCCAAACCCTGATTACAATAAATGCCATTATATGCTTCACTTTCACTGTACAGAAAAAAAAGTGAAAATTTTTATGAAATTTAAAAATAGATTTAAAAAAAAGATAGATAGAAAAATGGAAATAGATTGGAAAAAGATAATTTTTAATTAGACAGATAGATAGCAATAGATTAAGAGTGCATAACATACTGCCCAGGGGCCATATGTGGCCTTCAGTGCCTCTCTGTGCGCCCCCCAGCCATCAGGACACCCAAAAAAGCTTTATTTTTTTTTTCCCCATGTCATCTAACAGATATTTGTGAACACTGTTTTTTGTGGACACTTTATAACTAGCACATTTTTGGGGGGGCAAATGTATGGCTTTTCACTGTTATGAAAAAGGGATTGGTTTATAGCATGTTTTTTGCCCCGGGTTCACACCGGGTTATTCAGCTAATTTCGAAACCGGATTGCGCTCGCAATTCCGGGGGTTTTTAATAAGGGGCGGGGGTGCGGGGGGGCCCCCCCGGGCCCATAGACTTGCATTATCCAAAGGCGCCCCTATTTCGCCCTGGATAATATGCCCTGTCCCGTTTTCCCCGCCCGAGGGGTTCGCCCCAGCGGGGGGGGAAGCGCGGAAATCCAAACCCTTTTTTCTATGAGAACGGTGGATTACCGGGAAATTCGGGGACGGATTGGTTCCGGGACTGCAGCGCAAAAACCGGCGCGCGTTCCCGGGGCCAATTTTGCGCCAAAATAGCCGTGTGAATGGCCCCCTTTTAGTGTATGTACAAACCCGACAAATACAGGGGTGTATGTTGGGCCCCTTTTAAAAAACACCCCAAATTTAAAACCCGTGAAAACTTTTTTTTAATCTCCTTGGGTTTCCTTTTTTCAAAGAGAGTAATTTTTTTTGGGCACAATCATTAAAATACAAAAGCCTTTTTCCATAAAGATCTCTGGGGGCCCCTACAGAGGAGATGAGTTTGAGAGGTAGCCATACATCCGTTTGGGTTTTCTTTCTAGGTTTTGTTTTGTAAAAACCCTTCTTTTAAACCCCCCAAAAAACTTCAATGAAAATAGGCCCCTCAGCAGGAGACCCCTCCCATTCTCATCTTTGGCAGTCCCTGAAGTAGAACGATGAAATTGCCATAAAGGACTCAGAAGGTGAATACCCCTTTAAGATTTACTACGGCCCCTGGGTGAGGTACAAAATAACAGTGTGGCCCCTGGGACAGAAAATGTTGTATACCCCTGAGGTAGATAGATAGATAGATAGATAGATAGATAGATAGATAGATAGATAGATAGATAGATAGATAGATAGATAGATAGATAGAATAGGAAGACAGATAGATAGATAGATAGATTGATAGATAGATAGATGCAGGTGCACTTCCAATCCTGTGATTTAAACTATGTGGAAAAAGCTTATGTTGCTTTGGGAATCATATGATCCTGGAGGTTCAAAGGTTAGAAGAATTTAATCACCAACTGATTCAGTCTGATGTTAAAGCTCTTGACAGAAAATAATTAGACTTTTTCATAACCCAATATGTCATGTGCGATGTGAATCTCTGCAGTGTAAAATGAAACACTAGTCCAAGCACTGTCAAATAATATTTTACCTCTTCACAAATGAATGCAGAAATGGTTCTTGTACAGAAGAAGGCAGACCTGCCTTTACATGAGCAAATGAAAGGTCTCAATCTAAATTGAATTTATATTCTGGGTTATGGTACAACTAAACATGATGAAATTAGTGTCAATTTTTAATGTGGGATTAGAACTAACCATTCACAGTGCATGTGTATTGAGTTGTTATAAACCCCATTTGCACGCAGAGGATATAAATTGTTCAGTTGTTTAGGCATGATACTGAATATAAAATTTCTGGTAGAAATTGATCAGACGTAGGCTTCATATATGAAAAATGTGTAGATCTAATACTTTCTTTGTTGCCCATAGTAACCAACCAATCAGAGCTCCTCTTTCATTTCATATAGTGCTGTGAAATAATGCAAGGGGCACCCTGATTGGTTGCTATGGGTAGTGTTGAGCGATTTTTATCGACAAAGTTGAAATCGGCAAGGTTTTTATGGTGATCGAAATTTCCAGATCATGCGATAATTAAGGTTAAAATCTGTGCATCATCTATTAAGATCGCGCCTTTTTCGGCGCTTCCTGTAATTTTGGCGGCCAGCAAATGAGATTACAGAATAGAGCAGGGTGAGATGTGTGTGCGACGTCATGACTGGGATGTGTATGGTTGCGATTGGCTGGAAAAATCACATGACCTCGTTTTACATAGAACAGCGTTTCCTGTTTCAGCCTCAGTGTCTCTCAGCGTCTCATAGGGATAAGACCTGCGCTCTGCCTGTGGCCAAACAGCTCAGCGAAATTAGTCTATTTCTGCACAGAGAAACCTCTACTATTAAACTGTGATCCTTCCAATTTTGTTAAAATTAGAGATTTGAAGATTTTAAAGTAGTTTGCTAAGAATTTTTAAAAGCAGCATCCCACCGCTGTTTAAAAACCGGCGGTGGGGGGCGGGGGTGGGGGGGGCCCACGGGCGAACACAGAAAAAGCCAAACTAAAAAAAAACACTGGATAAAGGATCACCAAACTTTGTGTAGACATTGTAGTTTGGAAAAATTTTAATTTTTAACAAATTTTTCTATTGAAAATTTTCCTGGATAAAGGGCGGCCCCGAACCCTTTTAAAAGGGTACACATTATTTCCCAGAAAATGCAGGTCTCTTTTTAGCTGCAAAACCCCCACTTTTAAATTTTCAGTATACAAATTTTTGAAAAGGTGTTCATTTTCAATTTTTCCCCATTTTTCACCTGTGACTGTTTATATATCCAAACCTTTCAGTTAAATTTTCAATCCAGCAATCTTTTTAGTCAGCAAAAAGGTTTGTTTGTTGCCAAAAATACCTGTAAACCCTACGAAAAAAATCACATTTTACGTTTTTTTTGACTTTTGCCACCCAGCATTGTTCATTGAGCAGCATCTCCTAAAAACTTAAAAAAGCAAATTTTATATTTCCCAAACCCCAAAGGGGAATTGAAAGGGGGCAAAAAAAAACCCTTTATTTTCCCAAACATACAGTTTTTTTTTTAAATTTTTTTTTTGACTTTTTGGGGACCCACATTGGGTTTAATTTACCCAGCAACTACGTAAATCTTTTAAAAAAGCAATTCTATATTCACCACAGTGAATTGAAAGGGCAAAAAATACCCCTTTATTAAACCAAAAAAATAACCGTTACCGTTTTATTTTTACTTTTGGGGCAGGGGCCCAGCATTGTTTTATTGACCAGCATCTACGAAAATCTTTAAAAAAGCAATTCCCTTTTTTCACCACAGGTTTAATTGAAAGGGCAAAAAATACCCTTTATTATTAAAACAAAACAGTTTTTCGTGTTTTTTTGACTTTTGCCCCACCCACCCTTGTTCAATTGACGCGCATCTACGTAAAACTTAAAACACAATTCTAAAATTCCCCCACAGGGGAATTGAAAGGTGCAAAAAATACCGTTTTTTAACCCAAAAAATAACATTATGTGTTTTTTTTTACTTTTTTCCACCCAGCTTGGTTTTTATTGACGCAGCATCTACGTAAATCTTTTAAAAAACAATTTTATATTCAAACCCCAGGTGAATTGAAAAAAGGGGCAAAAAATACCGTTTATTAAAAATTTAAAAAATAACCCGTTAAATGTTTTTTGACTTTTTGCACACCCAGCAAAAATTCATTTTACGCAGATCTACGTAAATCTTAAAAAAAGCAAATTTTAAATTCACCACAAGGTTAAAATTGAAAGGTGCAAAAAATACCGTTTTAAAAATACAAAACAAAAACAGTTACGTGTTTTTTTTACTTTTGCGCACCCGGGATTTTTCCCCTTTAAAGCAGAATTTTTACGAAAAACTTAAAACAGCCCAATTTTTATATTCCCCCCCAGGGGAATTGAAAGGGCAAAAAATATCGTTTTTTTATAACAAAACATAACAGTTACTGTTTTTTTTACTTTTCGCACCCACATTTTTTCCCTTGACGCAGCATCTACGTAAATCTTTAAAAAAAGCAATTCTATATTTACCAAAAGGGGAATTGAAAGGGTGCAAAAAAAACCGTTTAAATTTTATCAAAACCCTAAGTTAAAGTGTTTTTTTTTTACTTTTGCACACCCAATTGGTTTTATTGACGCAGCATCTTACGTAAAACTTAAAAAAGCAATTTTTATATTCACCACAAGGGGAATTGGGAAAAGGGGGCCAAAAAAAACCGTTTTTTATACCCCCAAAAAATAACAGATACCCTGTTTTTTTTTGGGCTTTGCCCAGGGCCAGATTTTTTTGAAGACACCTTGGAATTAAAATTTTAATCCAGCAATTTTTTTTTTTGATTAAGGGGATTTGAGAATAGCGTGTTTTTCCCTCTTTTAATAAGAGACTTTCAAAACATTCATCCCCTTCTCAAATTTTTTTTTTTCCCTAAACTGGGGGAAATGCGGTGGTAAGCGAGCAAAGAGGGGGTAGCACTGGGGAAAGGGGTCGAGAGAAGGTGCCCCTTCCAGTGCGGGCGAAAACGATGCCAGCGGATCGCCATTTTTGCAGGACCGCGGGCCCTGTCATCGCGGGGTCGGGGGCCCCTGTGAATCTAGTAAAACGATCCCAATCTGCCCCCTTCATGTTAATGCACCTCACTACATTTACCTCCTCGCCCCTCGCACACGGCCACAATGCGCACAGCATACACATCCCCCCAACATGAACAGCCCAAATGCAACTCGTAAAACCCACCACTGTGGAAAATCCTTTTCTGAAGACCTTTTGAGACAAAAGGTTGGGGTCAAAGGCATGTTAAAAGATCAAAGGATGTTTTAGCTGCTCTGACCCCTTCTGTGCCACAGGGGAGGGAAGGAACCTAATCGGCAAAAACCCCGGCGGCCCGCAACGCCTTTGGTCCCCTTCTGTAGCCCCACTTCTGGATGCAGAAAGTCAGGACGACCAAGCACCGGGTTTGATGATATGATAAAGAGAATTGCGGATCCATCCGGCTTTTCCGCAAATTTGCTTGCGACGCTTCATCAGTGGGGAGGGGGAAACGATGGGGGTTTCAATACGGGTCCTGCCACAAAAAGGGAGAGGGCGGCCCCAGAAATCCGCTGATATATTCCCCACCACGGAAAACGCAAACCCCGCTCCTCCTTACCGTCAAAAAAGGTCCCGGGCCCTCAAGCCTGGGCCTTCTTTAGCAACCTCTGATTCACCCACGATTCTAGCCGCCTTTGCCGAAACGCAAAGTAGAGGCAAGAACCTAAGTGGTTAACCACACCAAATGCTATTTACATGCGGCAAAGCATGATTTAAAAGGAGGGAACACTTGGCCAAAAAAGGCCCAACCGACGCCGCCCCAACCCCCTGTCACACCCTCTGCTCCCCCCCCCTCCCCCTCGCCACCACCAAGCGTTTTCCCCACTGCCCGTCTCTCAGAGTCAGATCAGGGGGTCAGCCTCCACCGTCCCCGAGTACCACCACACCACCAGAGACCCATCCCACCCCTTTCCCCCCGTTTGACGACCTCAGCCGTACGCGGGCCCTCTAGCACCAGCCTTTTTGTCTTTAAGTTTGGGACAAAGAAACACTTAACCCAAACCATCCCAAAGCAAAAGCCCGAATTCGGCATTGCAGCTTTTGCCTTGGAAATTTGCCTTTCCGTCTTTGGGCAAGATGGGTTTCCGCGTCATGGCCCCTCCCCCGGCCCCCCAAAACAAGCCGACAGGCATTTCTTTTCCAGAAAAGCCGTCCCCTTCCCCGGGCCAGCCACGTGCCCTCTAAAATTTCAAGCGGTTTTTCTGCTCTTGCCGAAAAGTCCATCTCACCCCGCACATGGACTAGTAAGCAGGGCCCCAAGGCCACTAAATCTCTGTGACAGCTCACTGGGTGAGTTTGGGGGGAAATGTTTTGGGGGGTTGACGGGGGGCTTCAGGCTCGGCCACCTTTTAAAAAAACCGCAGGGATGGTGCAGGGCTCTTTCCCCCAAAGGGGTCCTCTGGGCATAACGTTCCCCAAAAGACACCAGGCCGGGGTTTGAAAAAAATTTTCCGGGGGGGGGACCTTTCCCACACACGGGGCAGGAGTTTTTAAAACGGCTTTTAAGCAACGAAAGAGCGCTGGTTTGGGTGCAAAAACCCCTTGTCCCGGGCAAGGTGGTGTGCGATAAGGGCAAAATTTCTGGCGAAATCTGCGGGCCCCCCTTTAAAATGGGAAGGGCTGGAGCACATCCCTTCCCGGGGCCACATTTCATGAAATTGTCGCCCGGGAAATTTCAAAAAAGCTCCCCGGGGTTTTGGACTGCCTGCGGGAAGAAGGGCTCGGGGTCTGAGTTCGCATTTCCCGCCCGTTGCACCCTGCTTCGTCCCGCCTGGGCGTTGCAGCGTCAGTTTCGGCCTCCCCGTCAATTTTGTCTAAATTGTTGCGGGGCAACACGCAAAATTCCACCCTCCACATGCCCCCCAGGGGATTTTTTGGCAAAAAAGGGCCCCAATCCCCTTAGGGGAGTACAAAGGGGGAACACCTCCCTAAACAAGCATCGGTACGGACCCGGGGTTTAAACCCAAACCGAGAGTGGGGGGGCGGTAAAAGAGCTTTTGCACCATCCTTCCCCATTTTGAAGAAGCCACCAAAAGGGTTTCGTGGGGGAAAAATTCCCTTTGAAAGCATGAGCATTTTGGTGATCTTAGTTCTGGAACAAATCTTTGGACACCCCTGAAACAACAGGCCCCCCCAGCAAAGGGAGAAGGAGAGGGCCCAAAGATGCGGACACAGAGCCTTTCTCTCCGTCAAAACCCAAAAAAGGGCCCAAACAGTTTCACAATTTCATCGTTTTTTTCCATTGGGGCAGGGGTTTGGGGTCCACACCCTAGTGCAAGGGTGCACATCAGCTCTCGGGTGCATCATTCAGTCTTTTCCCAGGGCTGTGTTGAAGCTTTTTTCCCGGAGGCAGCGGAGGAGGAGGAGGAGGGGGGAGGGGGGGAGGTTTTTCCTAGACACCATTTCCCCGACGTCCCTGGCCTTGGAAAGAGGTTTGGCCCGCAAATTTTTGAGGCGGAGGAGGAAAGTTTGGGGAAAGATCAGTTTGCTAGTGCCCCTCGCCCCAGAGGTTTGGAAAAACCAAGGCTCCATCTCTCACATGATCCCTTTGGTTGCTCCTTTTCCCTCCAACATGACCCCTGCATTAAGGCCATAAAAAAGGAAAAACATTTTACTGGGGGGCCACCCCCCCTGGTTTCCCCCGGTAAAAAAAAAAAATCAGCATTTTTCCCCTTCCCCACCTAAATAGGGGTAAAATGCGGGAAAAATGGAGCCCTTTTGCTGTTTGAAAAACTGGGGGACATCTTTTGCGTCTCCCCTTCCCCCCCTTCCCCCAAAAAGTCACGGTGGAACAACTTCAGCGACGTGACAGCAGTAAGTCCCAAGTGGGCGTAGCGGCAGCAGCGGAAAGGGGGGCCCCCAAAAAAGCCAAGGGGTAACCCTGGCAATCTTTTTTTACCCCCTCACCAACGCTTTGAAAAAGCGGGGCCACATCCAACACCCAGAGATCAGCTTAAGATCAGGGTTGCCCCGACTATTTTGCGTCCAACACCGTTTGGTTTTGGGCTGTTTTCCGGACCCAATAAATTTCGGGGGTTAAAAAATTGGACGGAGGGCCCCCCCCGGCCCCCCCCCCCCCCCCCCCCCCCCCCCCCCCCCCCCCCCCCCACACCCCCCCCCCCCCGAGTTTGGCTCATCACGCCATAGGGGTTTGTTGGGTCCCCCCAGCACCCAGCGTCAATCTGAGCGGCCTTCAGCACGGGGAAGGAGTCATTACAGAAAACGCACCCCGGCTTTCCAAATAATTTTGGACCCGTTTGATTTTCACCCAAGAGGTCAGGAATGGATCTCTGATGATGTTGTGGCCCAAATTGCCGGGGGTCCACCGATTGGGTTGCCGATCTTATTCACATTTCCTTTTTTAAAAACCAAAAATTTTCCCCCTCTTGAAAACTTTTTTTTAAAAAGGGATCATTTTTTAAACTGGCCAATTTTTATTTTTTTTTTCCCCAAAACAGTTCATTTTGTGTTTTTTGCTGTGAGGAGATGAAAAAGGGCAGAAAAGGGTTTTCATGACAACACCGTATTCCATTTACTCACTTTATTTTAAAAGAATTTTTCCCGCATTGTCAATAGTTTTGAGGTCATGTTCCCTGTGAGATACAGCTAAAAATTAAATTTTTTCCTTTGGAACAGAAATGGGGCTTTAAGGGGCATTTCTCCCCCCACAATTTTTAATAGGGGGCTGAAAAAGTCATTTTTTAAAAAATTTTTTGGGGTATTTAGTGTGGAAAACACAAAATCATGGCCCTTTTGGGAACAGAAATGTGGTTTCAAGTGGCATTTCTCCCCAAATTTTTTAACATGGCTGAAAAAGTCATTTTTTTTAATTTTTTTGGGTCAGGGCTGTTTGAAATGCGCAATACTACAGGTCCTATTAAAAAAAAATTGTTGTTTTTTAAAAAGGGAAAAATTTGTTCTTCAAAAATTGACCAAAGGGGCCCTCAAGGGTCTTGCTTTGCTTTTTTGGGGGGCATTTTGCTTTGAAATGCGCAATACAAACGGGTAAAAATTCGAAAAAATGTTTTTTTTCAAATAGACATTTGTTTTTAAAACAATTGCCCAAAAGGGGCCTTTGGGCCCATCCCTTTGAATTTTTGGGGGGCATTTTGCTGTAAACATCGCAATACTAGAGGTCCTTTTCAAAAAAATGTTTTTTTTAAAACAGACATTTGTTTTTTCAAAAAATTGTCCAAAGGGTTTCAAGGGGTCATGCTTTAAATTTTTTGGGGGCTTTTTGCTGTGACATGCAGTATATAAGGGTCCTATTCTAAAAAATGTTGTTTCTAACAGAAATTTTTTCTTCAAAAATTTGCCCCAAAGTGGCTCAAGGGTCATCTTTTTTTTTTTGGGGGGCATTTTGCTGTGACATGAAAGCTAAAACTAAAGGTCCTATTTTTAAAAAATGGTTGTTTCTAACGGGACTTTTGCTTTTCCCAAATTGCCCCAAAAGTGGCTCAAGGGGGTCATGCTTAAATTTTTTGGGCTTTTGCTGTGAATGCCGCTAAACTAAAAGGCCCTATTCTAAAAAAGTTTTTTCTAACAGACATTTGTTCTTCACAATTATCAAAGGGGGCTAAAAGGGTGATGGTGCTGTCAGAAACAGGAATAGGTGGGACCTTTTAATGGACACATATTGCAAAATGACTTGTTTTTGCAAAAATCTTTAACAAAATTATAAAATCCCTGTTTTAAAAACCCATTTAAAAACAATAAAAAAAAAGAAAAAAAAATACATGGTGGGATTCCTTCCTTTTTTAAAAAGTTTTTTCTAGTTTTTAAAGTACAAAAAAATTGAAATGTAAAAAATAGCTTTTAAAAAAAATTCCTTTTGAATTTTTACAAGGGAGGTACGGGAAAACTTGACCAGATGTGGGTTTTATTCAGAGAACAGGAGTATGGGCACGGACAGAGAACAAAGTAAAAGGACCTTTTCCCTCTAGCACTTTGATTTAAAAGAGAAAAAGAATGCCAAGCTAAAGGGCACCGGGTTAACAGGACTTTAAACCACCAGTATTTCCAAGTGAAGCTAAAATTGGTCCCCCCACCCTTTCCGGGGGGACAAGCGCCCCGGGTTTTGGGAACTGTTTACTGGGGAAGGCGGGGAGTTCTCACACTTCCGCTTCCGCCTCTGTTTAGCACGACATTTTTCCCGGTTGCTGGGGGTCATCGGGCTTTTTAACCTGCGTGTTAATAGATGACGGACCCCCACCCGGGGCTCTCACCCCCAACCCACTATAACCCCCGGCCCGGGTCTTGCTGGGGCCCAGGACAGGTATAGTAAATTTTCCCAGGGGAAACTAAAAATGGTGTTAAAAAGACCCCTTTTTTTTCCCGGCACTTTTTAAATTGGGGGTCATGCAGGTTTTGGGGGCTCATGCTGGGGCCCCAGGACAGGTATTCAAGAGAAAAAAAAGTGCCCTTTCTTGGGTAAAATGAAAATTGATAGCCACGTGCCTAGCCCAAAAAAAAATTTTAAAGGCTCCCCCTTGGGGGTGCTTTCACCCCAAGCGCAGTTTGGTGCATTTTAAAAAATTTACGCTCCAATTAAACTGTCTTTATTACCAGAAAGCTTTTTTCCCTTTGTCTAAATTGTTCAAAAAGGTTTTTCCGTAAGAAAATCAATTACTTTTTTTGGAAGTCTTGGGGTTTACATCACACAAATTTTTTTTAAACCCCTTTCCCCAAAAAACAGTTGGGAAAAGGGGAAAAAAAGCTTTTGTTTTAAAAAAGGCTTTAAATTGGAGCGCAGAAAAAAACTGTTCCAAAACTGCACTTTTTGGGGAAAATACCCTTAGGGGATGTTCACACAGTGTCTTGCGGCACATAAGCCTGGTGTTTTAGAAGTACGCGTTGGCCAGCACATACTTCTAGAGCACAGGGGGGGCTGACTGCCAGCCTGCCCTATTCACTTTCATTATCAGCGATGTGTAAGCGCTCTGAAGAAGTGAATGTCCCCTTTTTCTCCTTCCCGGGGTATAATTTCGAAACCCTATTTAACCCCGGGCGGACCCGACGTAATTTCCCTGGGCCCCTCTTTAAAAGAGCTATGTTTTCTGTAATTGTGGGGTGCATTTTGGGTGATTGCAGCCCCAAATAGGGGCCAAATGCCCCCCCCAATTATGCCATTTGAAAAATTTTACTTAAGGGCCTTTTTTGTTTTGATCCTGTTTTGGGGCTAAAAATCTTTTTTTGCCCTAAATTTTTTATGGGCAAAAGATGAGTTTTTTTTCCTAAACCCGTTTTTATAAAATGGGCCCTTTGTGTGTTGGGCCCAAAAGAAGCACAATGATCCAAATATGCACAAATTTAATATTGGGCCCCCAAAAACCCGCTTTTTGCAAGGGAGCAATTAGACTTGCAATAGTCAGTGGTAACTTGGGCGACACAGTAGGAAAGTTGTTTCAGTCTCGATAATGGTGAGGATTACCACAACCCCACTCTTCCTCCCAAAACAAAGATTCCCTGTGCGATTATCAAGCAATTATCCAAGCAAAATATAAATTGTGCTCCACTGAAATCCAGTAAAAAAACATTTATCAATTTGATTGGTTTTTTTACTGGTTTCAAAATAGCCTTTTAAATTTTAATACCTTGTACAAAATTTCTGGAAAGTGAAAAATTTTTTCTCAGAGGTAGGGGCTATCAAACTTACCATTACCACTTAGGTCTACCACTACCATAATTCTATTCGATCTTACATTCAATTAGCATTCAATGATGTTGGTTTCTGTTAAAAATTCTACTTCTTTCATTTTTAAATTTTTTCTAGTGGGTAGGATAGTTTTAATGTTTTATTAGTTTTTTAAAAATTTTTTTAAAATATCTTTTATAGACAAGAATTAAAATCAATATTGGGTGTATTTTTGCATATATAATATTTTGTTTAGTATCTGGATATTTCATTATAAAAAAAGACCTTTGTCAGTGGATGTCTACAAATATTTAGTTGGTATTAGTATAAATTCATATACAAAATTTAAAAACAAATTAAAAAAACCCAATTTTTTTTTTTTTTTTGAAAAAATTTTCCCCTTTTAAAGGAAATATAAATTTATCTTCACCAGTACAGAGACTAGAACAACATTTCTACCACCCAAGTTAACAAAATCCAGTTGTAGACTCAGATAACACTGCTGTACACTTTGTTAAAATCAAAAAATCCAAAGGGAAAATTTTTTGAAACATTTAGTTTTAGTTTATAAAGTAGTCCCAAAATACAAATTTTTTTTAAATTGATTAAATAGTTGTTTTTAAAAAGAAAAATTTTAAACCATTTAAAAAAATATTGCCAAAAAAAGTAAAACCTTTTTCAAATATATCTACTAAACAAAATAATCAGGTTTATAAAAACACTTTTTAACCTTTAAAATGGGCCCAGTTGATGTAATTTCTATACTTTTTTCTGCTGCAGGCCATCCCGATGCTTTTTTCTTTTTCTTGTTTTTGGGAAGCCCCTTTGTACTACCCAGGGCCTCCAAGCAGCTGTTAAAGTCCCCAGGAGCATGGCTTAGGGGCCGTTCCCCAAGGCTTATTTTGTGACTGTTCCAACCCTACTGCGCACCGAAATTTTCCTGCGTACGGCTGGGAAACCGTCCCCCCGTCATTACAGGAATCCCCAGTTCTAAGAGAACTGTGGATTCCCCTCTTTTTCCCCCTCGTCGAATTCCCCGAGGGGGGAGAAAGTGACAGCAAATTATTTACGGCGTGAGCGCCGTAAATAATGAGTATGTCTATGGGGCCGGCAAGCTGCAGCCCCCCCTTCCCCACCCCCCCCCCTCACAAATTTCGTCGGGAATAAGCCCTTTTGAACCCCTTTCCTTTTAATTTAAAAATTTAAAAGTAGTTTTTTGGGCATTGAAGAAATTTGTCGTATTTACCAAAAAGGGAAATCCCCCCACTAACCCGAAATGCTGAAGAAATTCAGAGTGGGGAGTTTGGGGCATGAGGCAAAAACAAAATGGTGGTTTTTGAGGGTTTTTTTTTTTTCTGACCAAAAGGATGTAGCAGAAGGAAAACAAACAGATAAAAGCACCGTGATATCACGGGACAGAGTTTTATCTTTTTTCAAAAGCCCTTTTTAATGGCCTTTTTTTTCCGATGAGAGGAAAAAAAAGCAAAAACCTGATAAACACGGTCAAGCTGTACTAGCTTTAAACTTTTTTATCATTTAAATTTAAAAAAAAGATTTAATGTTTTTCTGTGTAAAACCCTTAAAGATGGTACAACCCCCTTTTAAAAGGGGGTTTTTCACCAAGCCGTTTTATTGATTTAAAGCATTTTACCCCACCTTCCTTCCGGGGTGGGTTGTTTTTTTTAAAACAGTGATAAGCATACAGTGGGGGGAAAAAAATAAATTTTTTTCAGCCCACCAAAATTTTGCAAATTTAAACCCCCCCTTTAAAAAAATGAGAGAGACCGGGAAAAGGCATCATAGGTAGACCTCAACTATGAGAGACAAAATGGAAAAACAAAACCAGAAAATCACATTGTTGTTTTGGGGAAAAAATTTATTTGCAAATTATGGTGGGAAAAAAAGTATTTTGGGCAAAAACAAAAAATTCACCAATACTTTGTTCTACAACCTTTTTTGGCAATACAAAAGTCAAAAAGTTTTCTGTAAGCTTCACAAATTGGCACACCCGTTGCTGGTTTTGTTTGGGCCCCTTCCTCCATTTCAGATTTTCCTCAGAGCGTGATGTTTTTTTTGGGTGTCACTGGGGGAAAACAAGACCCTTTTTTTTCCCCCCAAAATCCCCCCAAAAATTTTTTTTTTTGGGTTGACTGGAGGCTGGCTAGGCCGCCCCGGGACCTTGAAATGCTTCTTATGATGCCACTCCTTCAATGCCCCGGCGGTGTGCTTGGGATTATTGTCCCGCTTAAAGACCTAGCCATGTTTCCTCTTCAATCCCTTGTGGGTGGAAGGGGGTTTTGGGGATCAAAATTCACATAAAATGGCCCCCTTCATTTTTCATGACAAAATCATTTGTCCTGGTCCCCCTTTCAGAGAAACAAACCCCCAAAATATGATGTTGCGCCCCCAAAGTTCACAGTAGGCATGAGCTTTTTGGAAAAGCAACTCCGCAAATTTTTCCAAAGGTTTTACTTTGGTTTCATTTTGACCTAGGGCATTCTCCCAATACTCTTTCTGGATTTTTCAAATTCCCCTTGGGAAACTTCAGATGGGCCCAGAAAATGTACTTGGGTTAAGCAAGGGGGGCAGTGGGGGCACTGCAGGGTTTGAGTTTCCCCGGCGGTGTAGTGTTTTTAATGATGGTAGCCTTTGTTATGTTGGTCCAAAATCTCTGGGGGTCCCTTCACTAAAGGTCCCCCGTGTGGTTCTGGGATTTTTGCTCCCCGGGTTTTTGTTATCCCTTTTTACCCCATGGGGTGAGATCTTGCGTGGAGCCCCAGATGGAGGGGGATTAACAGTGGTCTTGTATTCTTTTCCCTTTTTTTAATTTTTGCTCCCACAGATGGGTTTCTTCACACCAAGTGCTTGGGCCCATTGCAGTTCAGTCTTTTCCCCGCCCGGTTTCAGGGGTTTCAATTTTATTTCTGGTGTCCCTTTTGAAGCTCTTTGGTATTCACCCTAGTGGAGTTTGGAGTGTGACTGAATTTGGGGGAAAAGGGGGTCTTTTTTTCTGGGTAACAAGTTTTAAACAGGGCCCCTTACTAAAGGTATTGGGGGGGAGGACGAGGAGCCTCTTAAAGATGAAGTTTTCAGGTTTTGAAAGGGCCCGAAATCTTGGGTTGTTTTGGAGGGGAAAAAAAACCAAAAAAAAAAACTTATTTTCCCATAATTTTCAAAGGGAAAAACTTTCCAGATCCGACAATGTGGGTTTTTTTGAATTTTTTTTCCCCATTTTTTCTCTCCTAGTTTAGGGGCTACCTATGATATCAAATTTCAAGGGCCTTTTTTTGGCCTTTTAAGTGAGAGAAATTTCACCCTTGGTGGCTGACTAAAAAAATTTTTTCCCCGTATTTAGTTTCTCTGCCAAATATTTAGACATTACAAAGGGATGATGCAGGAGATTTTATTTCAGTAAAAAAATGGGAAAAAGTCTCTGGAAGTGAAAAAAAATGGGTGATCGTAAACAGAAGCAAAACCTTTTTATGATAATTTTTTTCTCCAGAGTGAAATGGGGTAAGGGTCTGTCCCCTCTATGGTGATGTCTTTCCTTGCTCTCTACTCTAACCAGATAACATAGCTATGGTCAGATAATCATATATGTGCATTTAGAGCACATAAATCATTTATCTCATGACTAAAATCAATGGATCATCAATCAATAGACTAATGTTTTTAGAAAAAGTCCTCAATTACCTGTCCCTTCATGTTGAAGCCTAATCTTTGTAGTGAAAAAAAAACCCCTTTTAAATGTTAAGAGATTAAAAATTAAAAAGGTTTTTCCTTTTTTAAAAGAAAAACATAAGAGAACAGCCAATCTTATTTTAAAAAAAAAAAAAATTTTTAATCCCCCTTTTTAATCCCGGTGAACGAGCATGAAGGCCCGACGCTGCACCAATCAGTGGCCTCAGTGGTGGCTTTAAATTGGTATCATCATCGTCATCACTGAGTGATTATGCCATTGATAAAGCATATGACCACTGAGGTCATTGTTTGGCTACAGCTGTCATGTGCCAACCATTTGGGGCCACATGTATGAACCTGTTTAGGACTAAAACTCACTTTTTTGCCCAAGGGTTAAACTAGGGCAAAAGGGGCGTTTAAAAACAAAACAATATTATGCATGTGGCCCAAAGACTTGAGCAACCAGTGATTCTTCTATGTTGGATTTCTCAGGGATTGCTAAAAGTGAAAACAATTTCTTTCTTTGTTTTTTGGACACCCCCTTTAGGCTGCCTGGTTGCTAACCTACGAAATCTTTGAAAAGAACCTGCAAAAATAACATTTAATTTATTGTACTAGAGATTTTTGTCCCCTCTGGTTCAAGAAACTGACCGTATATGCATGATTCTCTGCCATTCATCCTGAGCAATAAACTAGTGCATTGTTCAACACTATAAGAGACAGACAGACAGACAGACAGACAACAGAACAAAGATAGAAATAGATAGAAAAGGGTAGATAGATAATAGATACATAGATAATAGAATGGAGGGAGGGCTTAAGGGGGGGGGGGTACTGCCCACGGTTCACGCGGGCCCCTGCTATGGCCCCATCAGCGTCCCCGGGTGTCCGGGTGTTTCTGGCTCTTTTCACCCACCTGTCCAGCTCCTTTTTGCAGGCTCAGTCTCCATGGCTTCCTCCAGCTTCCTGTCTTCCGGCGCAACGGGCTCCCTCTGGGGGCCCCCGGCGCGGCACTGCATGATACTTAAGGATCAGCGGCCCTTGGCCCGGGCCCAGTGCCCGTGCCCTCTGGCTTTTTTTAAGGACTTCCTGCCCTCTGGCCATTGTCAGTTTCTTTTTTGTCCTCACAGAGCTTGCCCCCCTTAACTGCTTATTTCTGCTGACTCAGTTATTTGCCTTCTTTTATTATCCTGCTGTACACCGCTGCTAAATATATTTCGGGGCACCTATCTGGATTCTTCTTATGTTCACGCAGCATCCGTTTATCAGCCCATACCCAACCTCCTTGGGCTACCCACTGCCGCTCTGCCATCTTGCCGCGGGGCCCTGAGGATCCACCCCCGGATATCAACGGGGGGCGCTTGGGCATATGTTCCACGAATCCTTCAGTACAACGACCCAAAAATAGGATCCCCCCGGAGTGACTCTGCCTACCTGGTAGCTGGGGTGAACCGACAGGGCGCCACCTGGAGCAATTGTTCCAAAAGCTGCAGACCATCACCACCCGTTTGGACGAAGTCATGTCTCACTGGCAATACACCTGCTCCACCCCCGCGTGGCTCCCCTCCTGCTGCCTTCCGCCCCCTACCCCTGCACTTCCCTCTGCCCCCCGTTATTCGGAGACCCCATACGTGTCGGGGCTTCCTCAACCATGCACCTCCATTTTGGGGTCCTCGCTCATCAGTTCCATTCTGACCGTCCAAGGCCCTTTTATCATTACCCTCGTCAGGTAACCCTTTTGGCCTGGGCCCACCTTTTGGGGAGAAAGGGGGATCCGCGCAGGGGACCTCCAGGATTTTTCCTGAGTGCTTTCAAAAAGGTCTTCGAGTTACCGGGGCGAAACACCTCACTGCATCGTCTCTGCTCCGTTTCCCGTCAAGGCGATTCTAGGGTGGGCCTATGCCATCCAGTTCCTCTCGGGCCTTTGAGCTTCCGGGAAACAACGAGGCGCTCTTTGCTGCCTTCTGGGGAGGTCTTGATGGAAACGATCAAGGACGATTTGGCGGGTCGTGATCTACCTACCACCCGGACGACCCCCACGCTCTAGCTACCCGATCGACACCGTTTGCGGAAGGAGTTAGAGCTTCGCCAACAGCCTGTGCCTCCGTCCTCGCAAGCTTCCCCCGCCTTGCACCTAAACCTCGACCCACCTTGCCTGACACCTGCGTTTTCCCAAGATGAGCCTAGGAGGTCCCCGGGACTCATCTCACCAAAAGGGGAAACGCGCCCGTCGACGGGGTTTAAAACCTGTGCCTGTACCCTGGTACCCGTCTTTTCCTGAAGACTGCCCGGGGGCCCCCCCACTGCGCCCCCGGGAAAAAACCCAGCACCGGGGGTTGTGGGTGAATTACCCTAAAATAACGGTGTGCCTCTCCCCGTTTGACCACTCCATCCCCCCTACGTTTTCATCGGGTGATGCGTCTGAAGTGCCCCTCTTCTGACCCCGGGCCTTTTTTCCGAGAACTTCATCCATCCGCCCTACTGGAGAAGTTCTCCCTGCCTTTTCCCCTCGGGAAGACCACTACGTTTTCACCGTTAACGGGGAGATCCAAAGGAGCCAGTCCAGTTCCAAACCCAACCTGGTCTCTACAATTGGGGGTTTTCCCACCAAGAGGACACCCTTTTACGTCCTGCCAATTTCTTCTCTCCATCTTGCTGGGGCTTCCATGGTTCCACTTCACACCCATCCCGGGATTGGCGAACGGGTGAAGTCGTCAATGGGGCAACATTGTACTCTCACTGCCTCAAACCCCCCACTGGACACCCCTGCCTCCCTTCTATCCCCCTTTGTTCTGCTGTGCCGGGGAAATTCACATCGGCAAGAAGAGCCCGGTCCAAAGAACCTCTGACCCCCCACCCACCCCACCCCCCCCCTCCCTACTGTTTCTGCTTCTTCCCCCGGGCCAAGAAAAAAAAAAAAAAGGTGGAAAGGGGGTTTTTTTAGGGGGGGGAAAGGGGGGGGGGGTTAAAAAAAGGGGTGTTTGGTTTTTGGATTAAGAAAGGGAAATGGTTAAATTTTTTGTAAAGGAGGGGGGGGGTGAAGAATTAAAAGTAGGGGGTTTGTGAATATTATTGGTTTTAAATTTTTTATTTGAGTTTTTTGGGTTAAGGTTTTTGATTTTAAAATTTTTTTGGTTTTTAGTGTCCCCGGCAAAAAATATTTTTGGATTCTGTTTTTTTGTTCACGCAATTTTTTACCCCATAAGACTAATTGTACCCCTTTCCCGATCTGCCATCTGTGCCTGCGGTGGGGCCCCGAGGATCCACACCCGGGTATCAACGGGGGGCCTTCGGGATATGTTCGTCAGCGCAATCCTTTTCAGTACGAACTGACCACAAAAATGGACCCGCCGATGATCTGCCTGACCTTAGCTGTGGGGAACCGACATGGCGTCCACCTGGGGCAATTGTTCCGTAAGCTGCAACCCTCACCACCCGTTTGGACGAAGTCATGCTCACGGGATCTACCCCCCCTCCACCACCCCGTGCCCGCCCCTCTGCCCTGCCAGTCCAGCCTGCACTTGCCTCGCCTCCCGTTATTCTGGAGACCCTCATACGTGTCGGGCTTCCCAACCCTGCACCACCATTTTTAGGTCCTCGCTCATCATTCCATTCTGACCGTGCCAAGGCCTTTCATCATTAGCCTGCTTCAGGTAACCTTGGCCTGGGGCCCCACCTTTTGGGGGAAAAAGGGGGCCGCTGACAGGGGACCTCCAGGGGTTCCTGATGCTTTCAGAAAGGGCTTCGAGTTACCTGGGCGCAACACCTCCTGCATCCTCTCTCCGCTTCCGTCAAGGCGATTCTACGGTGGGGCCCGTATGCCATCCGTTCCGTACTCTGGGCCCCTGCTTGCCTGGGAAAAACGAGGCCCCGTTGCTGCTTCTGGGGGGGTCTTAGACGCATCAAGGGGCGATTGGCGGGCGTGATCTACCTACCCCCCTACGACCTCAACGCTCAAACTACCCGGGTCGACATCCGTTTTGCGGGAGGGGGTTAGACTTCGCCAACACCTGTGTCCTTCGTCCTCGCAAGCTTCCGCCTCGCCTTGCACCTGAAACCTCGAGCCCACTTGCCTACACCTGCGTTTTTTTCCCCAAATAGCCTATGGGGGTCAAACCGGACTCATCTCACCACAGAGGGAAACCCCCCGCGCTGCGGTTTAAACCTGTGCCGTACTGGGGGTGGACCCCGTCATTTCCTGAAGAATGCCCATCCGCCCCCGCGCCCCCGGGAAACCTCAGCACCAGGGGGGTTTTGGTGAAGTTACCCTTTTAACGGTGTGCCGCTCCCCCCTTTGACCATCCAGTCACCCTACGTTTTTCATCTGTGATGCGTCTGAAGTCCCGCTCTTCTGGACTCCCTCCCCTTTCCCAGAAAATTCACCTCCCCCTACTGGAGAAGTTCTGCCTGCCTGTTTCCCGTCTGGAAGACCACTACGTTTTTTCAACCGTTAAAAGGGGGAAACCCGAAGGAGCCAGTCCCCGTTTCCCAAACCCAAACCCTTTTCTCTACAATTGGGGGGTTCCCACCAAAAGGACATCTCCTTTTTCGTCCTGCCAAGTTCTTCTGCTCCAGTCTTGCTCGGGCTTCCATGGTTCCAGCTTCACAGCCCATCCCGGGTTGGCGAACGGGTGAAGTCGTCCCAAAGGGGCAAGCATTGCTACTCTCACTGCCTCAAAACCCACCCTTTTGGAGCACCCCCGCCCTCCCGTTTTTTTTGCCCTTTTTCGCTTGCCGGTGGAAGATTCACATCGCAAAAGAGCCTCTGGGCTGCAAAGACACCTCTGACCCCACCCACCCCACCCCCTGCCTACTGTTCTGCTTCTTTTCCCCCCGGCCAAAAAGTTTTTCCCGGGGCTCTCGGGGCACCTCCCTGCGACAGTTCCTGGGAACCGAGGAGGAGGGGTTACCCCAAGCCGTTTTTTGGGTACCCGGGTAGCCCGGAGGGAGGGCTTAAGGGGGGGGGGACTGCACGGTTTACGCTGCGGCCCCCCTATGGAAACCCTCACGTGCCCCTGTCTCTGGTTTTCTGGCTCTATTCACCCCCAAACCCGTCCCAGCTCCTTTTGCAGGGCTCATCTCCCTGCTTCCTCCGCTTCCTGCTTCCTGTGCCACACGGGCTCCCTCTAGGGGCACGCGCGCCACTGCATGATACTTTAAAGGGGTCAGCGGGCCTTGGTCCGGCCCAGTGACCTGGACCTCTGCTTCTTTAAAGGGGCTTCCTGCCCCTGGGCCCTTGTCATTCGTTTTGTCCCCCAGCTAGAGCTTGACCCCCCTTTAATCTGTCGCGCTACTCAGTTATTTTTCCTTCTGCTTATTATCCTGCTGTACACCGCTCAAATAATTTCTGGGACCCCATCTGGGTTTTGCTTATGTTCACTGCAGCATCCGTTTTTTTCAGCCTCCAGTACCCCCAACCCACTTCGGGGACCCCCTGCCAGCATCTTTCCCCCTGTGCCTCGGTGGGCCCTGAGGATCCACCAACCCCGGATATCAACGGGGGGCGCTTCGGCAATGTTCGCACGCAATCCTTACAATAAGTAAAGACAGCCCCTCATTAAAAAATTGATGGGAAAAGGGCCCCCACAGACCCAATAGGGACCAAATCTTAACTTACAGTTTTACAATCCATTTAAAACCCACAGAGTAAGTAAGAACAGGAGTGTTGTAATTCTATCCCCAGAAACATTAATTATCATCTTAGAAGTTTGTATGACTTTTATTTGCGTTAGTTGTAAAGTGTGTCAGTAATTAAAACCACATTACCGTGATTAATAATTAGTGAACAAGCAACAGAGTGAATATACCTTTCTAGACCTTTGGCGCATGCATACAATTTACAAGGGTATGGTGCTTCCATTAAAATTCTGAAGCTACTATAGATATCAATGACGTTTCCACAAAGAGACTATTAAATATCAGTGACTAATGTGTATCATGCTCTGCATTTTAGTAATATTTCAATTGAGTGAAGATTTTAATGAGCTCTATAGTGTTTGCTTTATTCTCTGTTGTCAGCCTCTCATGGGTGATATTCTAATGAAGTAATTAACCTCAATTTTAAAAATAGCCAGCTCTTTTTTCTTGATCAAATACATTACATATTTCATGCTCGGTTACCTAACATTCTTTGTCCCCCTGAAAAAAAGGAATTACATTTATCTTCACGTAGCAACACTGGGTATCATAATTCTGCAGTATGCCATTAGGTCTTTTAATACTGTGTCTTTGCTGGAAGTAGCTGTGCAGAGGTAAATAATACATCTGGTGTTAAATCTAAGGGTAGGCAAGTGATAGTTATGGAATTAGAAAGCTTGGAAGGGACACCAACTGGTCAAGTTCAACTACTTATAAATCTTAGTGAGCTTTTTCTTAATCCACTGTTTATTCCCAAAGTTAAGATTTCTAGAAATATAGTAATAATGTGAAGAGCATTTTTTATTTATTTTTTTTATTTATTTAAGAATTACATTTGATTGATTTTGTCAATATATTTTGCTTGCAGTTAGATAAACAAGGTTCAATTCACTAAAACAGCTTATAGGGCGTATGAATTAAAAAGGCTTTACCTTTGCCAACATATAATGTTTAATATATACACTATATTGGTTGTACAGCTTTAGAAAATGGTAGAAAAGCTTGCAACTAAATCTGAGCACCCATCCCTGAGGTCTCATTGGCTACTCTACAACAGAGATGAACAATGGTGGAGGTAACATAAGATAATAGCACCATATTGGACATCACTGTGGTAGAAAACATTTTTACATAATTCGATTTAAGCAACCTACAAAGAAAATGGATTATTCAAATAGTAATAAAAACATCATGTCATATATTTTCTAGTAAAATATTAGCCCTGTTCGTTTATCCGACAGCTACAATTGACAACCCTTCCATGCACATGTCCACTGAGTTTGGCTGAACATGTATATGTTTTTAATGGGAAGACAAGAATTACTGCTGCCAGGCACCTTTCTAGGCAGTTTTCCCAATACCATCTATCAGGGAAGGGATGGGAATCACCCATACACATAAGGGCTCATTGAGATTCTGCTGAATTTTCTGCAGTGTGGATAGCCTTAAAAATGTTTTATCTTTTGGTAAACTCATATCTTAAGACGGTGACGTTTTTCTATTACATTTTTTAACACACCTCTGCCCTTTTAGAACAAAAAAGTTATTCACCTCTCCTTTTACAGTATCTCAAATCCAGCACTACACCATTCTCACTGTCTACCATTTCCATCTGAACCTGACATCACTGCTGCAGTGGTCACATGCTTTCGGCGGACATCAATGTTCAGCGCTGTTCGCTTCAAAGTGGTAATGTTAGTCAATGGCACGTGACCACTGCAGCCAACCAGCAGCTACAGCCCTGACTTCGCATTTGGATCAAGACTGGAAGAAAACAGAGGACTAGCAGAGAGTGAGGGCAGCGTAGCAAGCGATCTGAGGCAAAAGGAGCAGCAGTATGCCAAAACAATATATAAAAAAATATATCTGGACAGTCTCTGTAATGTCTGAACCAAGATTTTTTTGGGTGTCATGGAAAACCATACTGACGCCCAATTTTAGATAAGTTTACCTTTTTTTTGGAAATTCTCTGCTTTTTTTTTTATGGAACTACTAACCAGGTTTCAAAGAACAATATTCTATAGCTCACTAATTGGGAATCACTACCTTAGGCTCTTAGCAATTCTGTTACAAATTCCATCAGGTTTGATGGAAAGAATAGCACTGCATGTCTTATTGTCAAAAGGAAGGAAACCTTAACAGAAGCTAATGGATCTGTCGATCAGATCTGTTGGGCATTGGTAGTATCCGTTGTACTATAGATATAGCACTGTGTCGTGTTTTTTGTTATAAATGGAGGTCATGGCATAGATGTTCACAGAGCCTTAGAAGTTGCACAAATTTTAAAAACATCTATGCTGTTTTCAGTACAAATATTGCTTTGTTAGCAGCCCAAAGATAAAAATTTTAATTTTAAATTATATATGGTCTTAGTTTATTTTATACGTATACATATTCTAAACATAAAGGAGGACATGTATGAAAACTGTCTGGTTGAGACTTTCTAGCTCTGATTGGTTGCTATGGGCAACAAAGAAAGACAGAGACAATATTTATACATGTGGCCCAAAATGTCCACTTATCTTTCCTATCCAATTTTAAGACTCCAGTTTATTTCTAGCCAAAAATTACATTTTCACATAGCTCCACAATTCACATATATAGTAGGTCTGTGAAGTGTTATTCAAAATTTAGCTGTTCCTGCCCTCTTTTTTCACATGACAAACCTGTTTTTTGATACCAGCAGATTTGCTGAATTTTCATTTCCCATTTCCCTTCATGTCAAGGTCAGTCATTGTTAGTGCCCATGATCACTTCTACAGCAATGACTGCTGAGGATTGTAATTAGTGATAATGTTATAGGTAGTGTTGCTCAAATAGGTACTTGTTCAGTTTAACACTAAAATTCTATCCCTAACAATAATCCTACAGCATTTTAGGGCTTAAGTTACTGCTCCTCAGTGTACTCAGTCTGGCAGGTTTGCTGCATCACTTCCAGTTACCATCACACAGGCCCAATCCTTATGGTAACTAAAAGTGATGTCAGACAGCATGCAAAACATCTGTAGTGATGCATCACCATGCAGAATCACTTCCAGTTCTATGTCACTCTTGTTTACCATCACATAGGAATAACTCCTATTTAATGAGAACCAGAATTTAGTTGGAATGGAGGTGACCCCATACAAGAGGCGCAGTGGAACGGTAAAACACTGTAAAAAGTCCTAACCCAAACTTAGGGTTAGGATTTAATTTTTTCATGGATTTCCAATTGTTAAGATTCAGGTCAAATTTGACGTTGACTCAAATTCAAATAGGTGTGAGTAATTTCTGTTAGAGAACCTGTGAAAAAAGGTTTGAAACACATATACAGGTTAGGCTATTTTTTCCAATATTCCATCTATTAGAAGGAAAATGGGTAGAAGTAAGATAATTAAAAAAACACAATGAATGAAAATTGTCTACGTCAGACTTTCTTTGTTGCCTATACCAACCACTCAGATCTCCTCTTTAATTTCATAAAGGGTTCTGAAAAAATGTAAGGGGAGCTCTGATTGGTTGCTATTGGCAACAAAGAAAGTCTATAACCTAGACAGTTTTCACACATGAGGCCCATAGTCTGAATTTTTAAGTTATTTTGCTTCTACCCATTTGCCTTCCCTATGTTTTAATAACTTGATTAATATTGCTAGCCCTGAGCTTTGATCCTTGCATTCACTAAAGAGAGTAGCTATAGAGGGTGAACTGGAAGCAGTTGCCCTTGGCCCCAGTTGTTTCAAAAAGAAACAGAATCCCATCTGTCCCTTAAAGTGAGTGTGACATCAGAAAATTACCAATTGTTTAGCTCATGCTTTAGAGTTAAACATGTTTTCTAAGTATTTTGATTATGTTTTATTTTTTAATTTTCCATATAAATTTTTTTGATCCTGAAATCTTGCAGTTTCACTTTGGCCGCTATGCCCCATAAGGCTATGTTCACACGGCTTATTGCGGTGCGTATAGTACGCGGCACAATACGCCGTGTGTTTTGAAAGGGACGGCTGGGTACCAGCACCATAGACATGCATTGTCAGTGGCACGTAATTGGCGCTAACAATTGACATGTCAATTCTCCCCCCGCGCATACAATACAATCGTATTGTACGCGCAGACAGACGACGCGAAATGCATAGCTCTCTATGAGAGCTATAAATTACTGTAATTGTGGCATGCATTTCGCCGCATATAAAGCGCAATACACGGTGAAATGCGCACGCATTTACGGCACAAATAAGCCGTGTGAACATACCTTAATAGTCTGACACTTCATCGTCTGTAGACAAAACTTTTCAGCAGTCTCCTCATTATCAGCATAGGCAAGATTACACTGAAAGGTGATACCAATGTATAGATAACCGAGAACCCACCACTTACAATAGTAGATAGTCACAGCCCACCCTCCCTGCACAATGACTTCGTCCCAGGTCAAAGATCATGCCTAGAAAACTCTCCTATAGAAATTAATGTGATAAGCGTAGCAGATTCCACTTGCACAGTAAAAAACTACTCAGCAGATTATACACCGCAGCTACATGTTGCCACTGTGCTCATATTTTAAACGATTTTCCTAATAAAATAAAAAAATTTTACTGTACAAAATGGAATCCGCTACGTTTATCATATTTGAAAAGTTGGAGACCGCCAACAGGATCCCAGTGTACAAATAGGTACCAGGAGTAATGTAGATATTCATCACAGCGAGGTAGGCACCTCTGTTATAGAAATTATTGTCTCTGCCCATTTAGATGCAGTAAATTATAACTCTATATGTTGTTAAAGATACAGTATATCAGGCAACATGGCTACCCCCATAATCATATACAGAAAGCAGAATTAAAAAAAATATACAATTAGAAAAAAACATCTAAGAAGAAAAGAATATGTATCATTATCTTGTTTTAATTAGTAATATTTGTTGATAGTTTCCCTATAAGAATACCAATATTATACATACTACATGGTAGGTTGGGATCTTGGTAAAAGTTTGTATTGAAACTTAGACAATTCAATTTAAACCTGATGAAAAAAGTTTTTTTTAAATCATTTAAAACATTACTATTAAAAGCACATACATATATTGTCTGTTGAGGCATGTTGATATATTGCCTTCCAAACATAAACTCATAAAGCGGCAGTCATATGGCTCACCACTGCCATCATCTTCATCATATGAAGATAAATCTGGGTTAAACAAGACTCATTTCTGTCTTTCTATTGCAGATGGACCCAGTTCAAAAAGCAGTCATAAATCACACATTTGGGGCTCCCTTACCACAAAGAAGGAAGCAAATCTCCCCCTGCAATACATGTCAACTGAAATTTAATTCTGAAGTAAGTTTATCATTTTCTGGTCCTGATAAACAATACTGGCAATCGGAAAAAACAGCGTATAGGGCAGTGTTGACATGATACTGGAACATAAGGCCATTTCTTAGTTTGGTTAATCCTATGCTAATTATGTAATGAAATTTCAATGAAGTCTGATGTGATCATTATTATGATCATAGTCTATTTTTTATCAGACATCATAACAAGTAATAAGATATTTGTTTTGGGCTAGACTAGATGAAGAAATAAAATCATTTTAGAGAACTTTGGGACTGTGGGAAAACATAAATAATTGCTGTATCAGGATGATTTAAATCCATGGAAAATATATGGGGAAAAAAGAAAAGAAGGTCCAAATTTGTCTGTGCTTAGTAATCTGCACTATTGGAAGAAATAGACTGAGCTGGCAGAAGTGATTGTGACATCTGTCCTGATCAGGTGCAAGACCATTATATTGTGCAGAACATCCTGTCTTTAGAATTGTTGTACTAATAAATAACAATCTTTCAATACTGGCCAAAAAAAAGCTGTTCAGGAAGTGAAATTCCATTTTTGTGACAATAAACCTTTTCAATCTTAAATGTATTTAGGCTGTGTCGTTTAGCAGTCATTAATGGTTTATTTTTAAGACAATAAACAATAGTACCTCCTCCATACTTTGATATTTTCTTGATACATTTTGCTGCATTCTTTCTAGTTTTGCTCAGGAACCTAATAACACTGCAGGTTATTCTATGCTTTAACTGCTGGTTGCCTGCCCATTGACTGTAAACATCTTGGTGGTCGACATATCACTGCAGGGATGTTCTGGAAAATTCTGGGCAGAGATTACAGCTATATTGATGGTGCAGCTGTGGGAGAAGAGAGCTGGCTGTATAGTGAGAAGGCAAGGAGACAGACCCAGATCAACTCTTCAGTGAGTTCAATGGGCTGTAGCCCCAGTTACAGAGAAGGTCAGCAATAACAACACAGAAAAAGTTATGTAAAAATGCCGCCAAAGGTCTTTGTCTGACTTTATGGCGGGCACAATATCTAAAATAAAATAGAAAAAAAGAAATCAAGGCACAAAAAAAATCAATAAGACAGCCTTAACCACAGCTGGCAACACTCATGTAGCCCCAAACCATGACATACTCACCACCATCCCTGGCTGTAGGCATGACACACTTGTTTTTGTACTCCTCACCTGTTTGCTGCCAAATGCCTGACACCACCTGAACCAAATAAATTTATCTTGGACTCATCAGACTACAGGCTATCGTTCCAGTAATCCACTTCCTGCTTATCTTTAGCAGACTGTTGTGGGCTTTTTTTGTGCATTATCATTATAAGAGGCATATTTCTGGGACAACAGCCATGCAGACCAATTTGATGCAGTATACGGCGTCGATTTCAGCACTGACAAGCTGACCCCACCCTTTTAACCTCTGCAGCAATTGTGGCAGCACTTGTATGTCTATTTTGAAAAGACAATCTGTGGATATGAACCTGAGCACGTACACTCAACTTCTTTTGTCGACCATGGCGAGACCTACTCTGAGTCTTGTGAAACCGCTGTATGGTCTTGGCCACTGTGCTGCAGCTCAGTTTCAGGGTTATGGAAATCTTCTTTTAGCCTAGTTCATATTAATGTAGAGCATTTACCTGCACATACCAGCAATTGATGACTCTCTAGCTAACCTTTGACAGATTCCAGATGGAATCTGAATGTCATGATTAATTCCCTGGTAGACAATTTATTCAGAGACATTATTGTGAGCTTTAGAAATCACCATGGAACATGTAACTACATATTGTGTGTCAAATAGTTCAATACATGTGATTATTTTGAGTTGCAATCTTTAACATAGACTAATCAAAATGAGAGACATAGAAAAGTGGTGGACTTTGCCACAGTAACCAATAATGTTGATGTTTTTATGTTCCAAACAAAAGACTTCACACTTTTAATTTTACTTGTTTTCATGTATTTTAGAAGTGTTTTAGTATTGTGTTAAAAAATATTCAAATATCCAAATAAGTGTTTGCTGCATAACAGTACTGAAAAGTTCAAAACTTTAAGAGTAAAATTCATTCAATAAGCAGTTTTTTGTTTCTCTTAGGATATGGGGATTACTCTCTACCCATTTATTATATAAAAATTGGGCTAAGGAAATGATTCAATGATATGATAATGATAAAAAAGACAGAACGTTTCTTTTAATGGTGCCATGCATTCAACTGAAGACAAAAATATGGGAATTTTTCTTCCTGTCAATGTCCTGCTCTATTATAGGATTGCTTTATCTCTATTATAAGGTGTTTGGGCAGTCCCCTTAAAAGAAATTGTCACAGACCGTGTTAGTTTACAACAGCACCTCACAATTTGGCTAGAGAAGGCTAAAATTGACATAGCCTATTCTTTCCGACCCAAGAATGCCCTGAACTGCCCGAGACCACCCAGAAACACCCTGAACTGCATGTGAATGCCCATTTCAGGATGGGACTAAGTTGTACATAATTTTGTACATCCAGTTTGTGGCTGCCAGAATCCTTTTGCAGGACTGGTTTAAACATGGAAACTTTCCTTTTCTTCACATAATGGTGGTACAGCAGCTCTTTATAGTTACATATCTTCTTTAAGATACTAAAGGTTAATGGTGGCAGGACACTCTTATCTAGCACTATAACCTAGACATATGAGGGCACAACTTTTACAGTATATAGAACACAACAACGTTCTCTCTCATGGTGTCAGGATCTGAACTAATCTGAACTTGAACTCTGGACTACTCTGGTTTGATTTGCAGCCTTAACCACTACAAAGAGTTTTACTTGTTGTAGCTGTGTGTTATACAATGATCAGTTGATAGATTACACTTGCTTTGTAGGCAGTCACAGTAATTACTGCCCTACAGTAACACACTGCACAGATATCAGGACAGTCAACCTCACGCAGCCCATTTCCCAACAACTCGTGAAAGGCTAATATCTGATGCAATCCCTCCTCAACTCAGCTTTAGCATTCATGAGTTTTAGACACTGCCCATCTTGGCTACCTACCAGACCAAAATCTTTCATTGCCTCAGCAGATGCATCAGAACTTGAAATGTGCTCAGCCATATTGCATTAGTAACAGCCAACACAGAGGTTTGCAAGCTGCTTACTACCCCAGCCCACTTCAAGACTATCCCTGTACATTACTCCAAAGTGATAATATTTCCCCAGGTCAGCACACCATCTGTTTCTCCAGGCCTCACTCAATGATTTCAGGATGCATGTGGATCTCCCAAAATGTTTGCCAGATAACCCAAGTCAACACAAGATAATACAAGCCAGTCTATGATACCAGCTTTGTGGTGCAGAGCTCAAGTGCCCCTTGTATAAGTGTCAGGATTTTTCTGGGCCCACAATTATATAAAAACATCTCCCTTATAGGTGCCAGCTGACAGAGAGATAGGAAGAGAGAGAAGGAAAGAAAAAGAGGCAGGAAATAGAGAGAAAGAGAGAGAAAATGAGGGGAGAGAGAAGCAGAGAAAAAGAGAAAGAAGGAGAGAAAGAGAGGAAAAAGGAAAGAGCAGGAGTGGGAGATAAAGAGCGAGAGAGAGAAGCAGAGAAGGAGAGAGAGAGAAGGAGAAAGGAGGGGAAAAGAGAGAGCGAGCAAGAGAGAGAAGGAGTGAAAGAGAGAGAAGGAAAGAAAAGGAGAGGGAGAAAGAGATACAGAAAGAGAGCTGCATTGCACATAACATGCATTAATTAAAGTAGTGTTCCAAAAGTTTACAATGTTTGTTAGTCATTAGAGGGTAATAGAAAAGAGGAAAAAAATACTTGCCAATAAAGCCCACTCAATTCATCTCTGCTGCCACTCCAGAGAATCTTCAGCAAATGATATAACCATTGATTCTTCATGTGACCCTGCAGCCAATGACAGGTTGCAGTGATCTTTTGCTGGATGTACCACACTTGACCGCTGCGGCTTGTAATTGGCTGCAGGAGCATGTGAAAAATGAACAGGGACTTCATTGGATGGGATCACCATGAATGGCAGTTGGTCATAAATGAACAGGTTTAAGAGGTTTCCTAAGAGTGTTTTTTTCCTATTTCTATTATCTCGCCTTCCAAGACTAACAAGCATTTAAATAAAATTTTCTGGAACACCCCTTTTAGTAAAGAAACTATTCATTTTCAAATAGCTGAGCTGTTCGTAAGTTAAAAAAAAGGGTTGTTTTGTAGAGATGGGCGAATTTCTCAAAAATCGATTCGGTCACTTCGCCGAATTTCCGTCAAAAATAAATTCTGGTCCGAATTACTTTCGGGCACGAATCGCGTTAAAAAGCAGCTATTTCCAGGCTCACAGGACCTGCAGGGTGCTGTAGAACGTTGTGCCCTGCTTAAATATGCAGAGTGGAAGCTTGGTTTGTGTCTTCTACAATGATATTGTGTTTTTAGTATGACACTCAGATGACTGCCGCCGCTCTTAAATCGCTTCACTATAAAAATTCCCGGGGCACTAAGAGGGCAAAACTGACCAAAAAACTCAAGCGGGAATGACTAGCCTGATAAAGCATGGCAGCGACAGCTGGAAAAAAACAAGCTTGAGAGCTCAGGTGGCAACATTAGTGACAGAGTGTGGGAGGTGACGCGCAGCCACAGCAGCAGCATGATCAGCAGTGGCACAATGACATTCTGGAGTGGCAAAACAACTAGGAAGCCCACAGAGTGTCACAATGAATGAGAGGCGGAGGTCACGGCGGCAGCAGTATATGTTCAGGCAGTGCACAATGACATTCTGGAGGCGGCAAAACATATTAGGCCCACAGAGTGGCAGCAATTGATACAGTGTGGAGGTCACAACAGCAGCAGCATGAGATCAGGCAGTGCACAAAGACATTCTGAGGCGGCAAAAACAGTTAATTAGGCCACAGAGTGGGGCACAATCACACAGTGTGGAGTCTCAGGGGCAACAGTATGAGGTCAGGCAATGGCACAATGACAATTTCTGGAGGTGACAAAAACATATTACCACAGAGTGGCACATCACACAGTGTGTAGGTCACGGCCGGCAGCAGTATGACGATCAGCAGTGGCGAAAAATTACATTCTGAGGCGGCAAAACAGTATTAGGCCACAATAGTGGCGACAATCACACAGTGTGGAGGTCACGGCGGCAGCAGTAGAGATCAGCATGGCACAATGACTATTCTGAGGCGGCAAAACAGAATTAGGCCAACAGAGTGGCACAATCACACAAGTGTGGAGGTCACGGCGGCAGCAGTATGAGATCATGGCAGTGGCACAAATGGACAATCTGGAGGTGGCAAAACAGTATTAGACCACATAGTGGCACAATCACACAGTGTGGATGGTCACGCGCGGCAGCAGAATTAGATCAGGCAGTGGCACAATGACATCTGAGGCGCAAAACAGTAAATAGGCCACAGAGTGGCACAATCACACAGTGTGGAAGGTCACGGCGGCAGCAGATAGATCGAGCAGTGGCACAATGACATTCTTTAGGAGCAAAACAGTATTAGGCCTCTGTTTGGCACAATCACACATGGTGGTGGTCACGGCTCAGCTAGTATTGAGATCAGCAGTGGCAACAATGACATTCTGAGTCGCAAAACAGTTTAGGCCACAGAGTGGCATACAATCACACAGTGTGGAGGTCACGGCGGCAATGTCAGTATGAAGATCAGGCCAGTTGCAAAATGACATTCTGGAGGCGGCAAAAACATATTAGGCCACAAGTGGCACAATCACACAGTGTGAGGTCACGGCGGCAGCAGTATGAGATCAGGCAGTGGCACAATGACATTCTGGAGCGGCAAAACAGTATTAGGAACCACAGATGCACAATCACACGTGTGGAGGTCCACGACAGCAAGCAGCATGAGATCATGCAGTGGCACAATGATATTCGGAGGTGGCTAAACAGTATTAAGGCCACAGAGTGGCACAATCACACCAGTGATGGAGGTCACGACAGCACAGCAAGAATCATGCAGTGCCAATGATATTCTGGAGTGGCAAAACATATAGGCGCACAATTGGCCAATCACACAGTGTGGAGGTCACGGCAGCAGCAGCAAGAGGTCCAGGCAGTGGCACAATGGAACAGTGTGGAGGGTACGGCATGAGTCACAGCAGGCAGCATAGTCAGAAGCGTGGCACAATGACATTCTGGAGTGGCAAAACAGGAGGAAGCCACAGAGTGGCACAATGACAGAAGCGAGTCACGCGGCACAGCATGATGTCCAGGCAGTGGCAACAATGACACCAGTGTGGAGGACATGCAGCAGCCAGAGCAGCAGCATGAGTTCAGACATTGGCACAAATGACACAGTGTGGAAGTCCGGCAAACAGCAACAGCAGCAGCACATGAGGTCATAGAGTGGCACAATGACAGAGTGTTGAGGTGGGTGGCGAATACCCAGTCCCTGGTAAAGGATGGTGGTAGGCAGATGGAGAAACTGTCGGCAGATGTGCGGCATCAGACGGGTAGGGCGGCATCATAATAGTGGCTGAGGCAGTATTTTGAACCCAGACTGACGCCCTAAGACATTGTGTGGTGGAAATCATGGCCGATCCAAACGGCCTGACATTCATCTTGAAAATGTCAGTCCTTCCACATTTCCGTGGACAAGGCGGGTTCCTCCTTGGTGTAACGATGCCCCACTCCGCACTTAACACCCGCTCTGATGCCACACTACTGGCCGGTGCAGGACAGCTTCTCTCACTGCTGCAAACGCTTCTGCAATATTGTGGCCAACACATCCAGTTTTGGGCTGCCCAGCTAAGTCCAGGCGATCTTCTAACGAGGTGGCAGAGAGCTGTCCAAGTAGGCCACAACACTGTTGGTTTCAGGACTGCTCCAGTCTGCTGCTTGCTGCTGGCGACTGCCCAACCGCACTATGGCGGGTGAAGGAAGCTGCTAATCCAGTGACTCCAGACTTAGGTTACTACTGATGGAGCTGGTACTGCTCCTACCCCCTCCATCTCCCACCTTCCCCCAGCAGCCGCGGCAGTTAAGTGAGCGCCTGAGGAACCCACGTCAGACCTGTCAGAGAGGGACGAGCCGCCACATCAGGCAGCGGCCAACAGATTACGGAGGATCTCCCTATAGTATTTGAGTTTGTCTTCCCTCTCAATAGCTGGCGAAAAGCTCCATTTTGGAACCGGTAGCGAGTGCCAATAGGTTTGGAGAGCCAGAAGTCATCCTCTGCCGGATTGCTGACTATTCGGCTGTCACTATCAGCAAATAGCATGCTGTGGGCCATCTGCACAAGTGAGACTCCGAGGGCTCCCTGCCTCCAAAATTTCCACTGTATACTGTGGCCACGGTGGCTTGGGGTCATCTGCCACGTCTTCTGCATCTCCATCATCCACCTACTCCAGCTGCTCCTACTCCTCCTCTCTTGTCACCTGGGTAGAAAATCCACTCATTTCACCAGAACAATGCTTCTGCTCCAATGTCCTCTCCTCCTCCTCCATTTCAGTCCCCACCAGACTCATTGGCCACGAGATGTAGTCGCCACGTCTCAGTCCCCTGCCGACAGATTTTTCAGCATCTGTTGCCTGGACATGAAGCAGTGGAATGATGTTATTCATCCCGTAGTCCTGGCGACTTGAACAAATGACGTCGCCATACCTCGAATGGCCCTCCAACAAACCGACAGGTGTCACGTCATGAGCTGCCACTGGCTGACATCAAAGTTACTCAGGGAGTACTTCTGCTCTCACCTGGATCATCAAAAAATCGTTAATGGCCTTTTCTCTGTTTCATACAGTCAGGTCCAACATGTCATGGCTGATTCCAGCGGGTGGAAACATCGCATATCAGAGTGTGTGGGGGGAGGCCGTTCTGCCGCTGCAACTCGAGGAGGGTGTTTCCTGCTTTGTACAATGGATAAACGTGCATGCAAGTTTCCTGGCCATTTTCAGAATGTTTTAATTTTTTTTTTTTTTGTTTTTTTTTTTTTTTTTATTTTGTTTATTTTTTTTATATTTTTTTTTTTTTTTTTTTTTTTTATTTTTTTTTTTTTTTTGATTTTTTTTTTTTTTGTTTTTTGCCTTATTTTTTTTTTTTTGTCTCTATTTTTTATTATTTTTTTTTTTTTTTTTTTTTTTTTTTTTTTTTTTTTTTTTTTTTTTTTTTTTTTTTTTTTGATTTTTTTTTTTTTTTTTTTTTTTTTTTTTTTTTTTTTTATTATTTTTTTTTTTTTTTTGTTTTTTTTTTTTTTTTTTTTTTTTCTTGAAAATCGGGGGAAGACTTCAGGAACCTTTTTCACAAACCAATTGAACACAGTGCGCCATGCAGGGCGCATGACCCCAACCCTCCCTCGGTGCAGCACTGACACCGATGTTCCTCCCAATGTCCTTCACCCATGGTTCCGGATTTGCAAGTTACGCGCGAGAAAGCCACACATCGATTTCTTCTTGCTGCATGAAGCGGAGCAGTTCCTCCCCTGTGGTGACTTGTTTCGCCGAGGCAAGCCAGGTGTAGAACTGATGACACCGCTGTGCCCTACACATGTTGGTATTATGAGCAGTACTTTTGGAGTGCTGAGATGGTGGTGGTGGTGGAGGAGGCTGACATTTGGCGCAGGACGCCGCAGTTGGACAACATGGAGAGAAAGTGGCGTGTCCTGTCCAAGTTGTTGGTGTGCACATGGCAGCAACACATTCAATCCAGTGGGCCGTAAAAGGACATGTACTGGCCCTGACCGTAGTTACAGCTCCAGACGTCTGCCTGCCGTGCACCTTGGAACAAACCAATAAGCTCAATGACTGGCCCACCTTCCCTGTTCCACATATTTATGAGTGCTGGTCTTGCCTTTTTGGAAAAGAAATTACGGCTTGGAACTCTCAATCTCGGCTCGGCACAAGCCATTAGTTCTCTGAGCAGTGCAGAGTCCACCATTTGGAAACGGAGGGAACTGCAGTACCAACAACCTTGACAGGAGCACACGGTACAGGCTTCTGCACCTTAGGATGGTTGGAACGCATATTGTTGTCTCGTTGCAATCCCTCCTGAACGACTGCTGCGCATGAGTAGCGAGGATCAGGAGCATCAGGACCGGCAGATGATGTCAAAGAGAAACAGCTCCCTTCTGCAGAGGTGGTGGAGCCTTGACTGGCTGCAATGGCATGCGTGCCACTGGGCGCTGCTGCTGCTGCTGTTGTTTGGCGGCAGATGGCCCCACCACATCTGAGCCACGTTTCTCCCCCAGGCCACCGATGGTGACGCTGCATGTGTTGATGCAGGGCCGGGGTGCCAACTTTTAGCCCCCTGGCCACGCTTCACTTTCTGCCCACAGATTCTACATATACCCATATTCGCTCCTCCGGTGTCTTAGCAAAGAACTGCCACACCGCCGAATCGATTTTTCCGCCAACCTCCGCACGAGTGACTACTCCCCCGCTTCTCCCCGAAAGGCCCCGGCCCGCTACTTTCTTGGGCCTGGAGCGGTTTTTTACCCTGGCCGCTTGCTCCCGACCTACAACTGCGCCAACCTGCAGACCCCACGGCCACACACCCACTTGCTGGCCTGCGCTCCTGCCTGACGCGCAAGCTGACGCCCTCTTCTCCTGACAAAGATGAAGCCCTTGCCTCACCCGGCTCCCAAGTGCGGTCGGCTACCCTCACATCTATTTGTGTTTTTATCGTCACTGCTGTCCTCATCACCGGTCTTGGTATGCCGAGGCTGACCTCATCCCCAACATGACCTCCCATGCCACTCTCCACATCTATACTTTGCCACCTACTGCAAAAAGCAGGCGATATTGGCCCCATTTCTTCGCTGCCCAAATAGCTGCTGACTGCCCTCCTCAAATTGTTCATCCTCGCTATATAGTGGCGCTGACCCAACCACAAGTAGATCCTGGCTGGGGGAACCGGGATGGGATAGAGGCGGGGAGGACGGTAGGGCCGCTGACCCCCGTCCCGGGCCAGCCAACTAAGTTTTGTGCCCCTGAGGTTCCCACCACTCTTGGCGGGGGTTTTGTCAGATTCTTTGGGGGGAAAGAGGATGACCAGTCAACCAATCAAAACCCCTTGGGTTGCTGAACAACAACGGCCGCTAGATGACAGCGGCAGTTTGGCCTCACCGAGTGACCCCTGCTGCGACGTCCCCTTGCGTGCTGCCACCCTGGGCCTGTTCCAGGAAGTTTTGCCATGCCACTCCGCAGGGAAAAGCCGCCCCCTCTTCTACATACTTTTGTTCAAAATTTACAGACACTGTTTGATGATGATATCTGTATAGATAAATATACACCCTGTTTTTTGACTCCAAATGAACCCAGTAACAACTTGGGAACCCTTGGATAAAATTGCGCTCCAAAAAGGGCCAGAAAAAATTACTTGTTTTGGTCCTTTTACAACACGGTTTTTAACTAAATGTAAAAAGCACAAACAGGTTTTTTTAATTTAACCTTCGACATAAATTTACTACGGGAAAAATTATATATTTTGGCTTGAAAAAGATGGTTTTTTTTTTTGTACACACCAGAAAAAACAACGCTTAATTAACCCTGATTAAATTGCCCAAAAAATTGACCGACAAAATAGTAGCTTTGTAGCGTGTTAAAAATTTCGTTTTTCTACGCCACACAACAAGAGATACTTTTGAAATTTAAACCCTTTTGCTTTAAATTGGGCTACAGGAAAAATTTATATATTTTGGCGTTAAAAAAGACGGTTTCTTGGGGTCACACACCAGCAAAACAACGTTTAATTAACCCCTGGATGTAAATGGCACAAAAAAAATGAGCACCAAAAAAAGTGGATTTGTATTGTAAAAAAAACTGTTTTTTTAAATGAATACAACAGAACTGGTTTAATCCCACTTGGATATTGAATTAATGCAGCGCAGTGGACGCACCAGGATCCAGATCCAATACCCCAAAAAAAATTTGAAATAGAACATTAAGGAGAACAGTCCTGAGACAAGCTGAACAAACCCCCCAAAAAATCGCTATATAAAAAAACAATTTTTATAACAATCACCGCGGCGCACCCTTCCCCGATCATACATAGAGGAGTGTGAGCTCCCGGGGCGCCCCGGACTTATATAGTGCGGGGATGTCACAGAATCCCCCGGTCTCTGATTTGGGTTCACCCTCACAGTCATGCAGGCTATGCCTTTTTTCCTCCCAAGTGCTTGCCCCCGTAGCGCCAGGGCCCCAGCCATTTTTTCAATCAAAAGCACACTTCGTTCACCCGAAAAACCCCCAAAGTTCACTTTTTTCCGAACCGAAGTTTTCCCCAAAAAACAAACAAATTCCCTTTGTTAGAAACGTTCGCCCATCTCTAAATTTTAAACATGGATAATGCAACAGTGATGCACAATATATTGAAATGTACAAAGTGAAATTACAGGACATGGGAAAAGCACACATAAACCGTCTTTTAAAAGGGGTATATCTTGGCCACTGTCCCCAGTTCATTTTTAGGGTGCTGACAATCTTCTTGTAGCCAGGCCTCTTTAGGTAAGCACAATTCTTTTTTTTCAGATATTTAACATTCTTTGCCATGAGGGGCCAAAGCTAACTTCCAGTGACCA
>JAODAL010037397.1:0-40431 GCA_025379985.1 Phyllomedusa bahiana
TGCGAGACTTTTTGCGCACACAGCACTGTTCAATTGATGCGCATCTACGAAAGATCTTAAAACAGCAATTCCTATATTTCACCCACAGGAGAATTGAAAGGTGCAAAAAATAACCGTTATTATATCAAAACATAATAGTTACGTTTTTTTTTTTACTTTTGCGCACGCCAGCACTGTCCATTGATGCAGCATCATACGTCAATCTTAAAACAGCAATTCGTATATTCACCACAGGTGAATATGGGGGGGGGGGAAAGGTGCAAAAAAAACCGTTTATTATATCAAAACGATAACTGTTACGTGTTTTTTGACTTTTGCGCACTCCAGCACTGTTCATTCTGGGGGACGCAGCATCTACGAAATCTTAAAACAGCAATTCAATATTCACCACAGGTGGAATTTGAAAGGTGCAAAAATACCGTAATTATATCACAACATAACAGTATACGTGTTTTTTTGAAGAACTTTTGCGCCACGCCAGCCACTGTTCATAACGCAGCCATCACATAAATCTTAAAACAGCAATTTTATATTCACCAAAATTAATTGAAATGCAAAAAATACGTTTATTATATCAAAACATAACAGTTACGTGTTTTTTTTTTGACCTTTTTGCAGCACTCCAGCACTGTTCATTGACGCAGCTTCTACGTAAATCGATAAAACAGCAATTCAATATTCACCACAGGTGAATAGAAAGGTGCAAAACAATAACCGTTTTAATTATATCAAAACATAACAGTTACGTGCTTTTTGACTTTTGCGCACCCCAGCCACGTTCATTGACGCAGCATCTAGCGTAAAATCTTATAAAACAGCAATTCTATAGTTCACCACAGGTGAATTAAAAGGTGCAAAAAATACAGTTTATTATATCAAAACATAACAGTTAACGTGTTTTTTTGACTTTTGCGCACCACAGTCACTGTTCATTGACGCAGCATCTACGTAAATCTTAAAACAGCAATTCTATATTCACCACAGGTGAATTTAAAGGTGCAAAAATACCTTTATTTATACGAAAACATAACAGTTTACGTGTTTTTTATTACTTTATGCGCACCCACAGCACTGTTCAATGACGCAGCATCTACGTAAATCTTAAACAGCAATTACTATGTTCAACACAAGTGATTGAAATGTGCAAAAAATAACTTTTATTGGTATCAAAACATAAACAGTTTACGTGTTGTTTGACTTTTGCGCACCCAGCACTGTTTATTGAGACCAGTATCAACGTAAAATCTTAAAACAGCATTTTATAACAACCACAAGTGAATTGAAAGGTGCAAAAATACAGTGTTTATTTATACAAAACATAACATTGTTAACGTGTTTTTGACCTTTTGGCGCACCCAGCACTGTTCCATTGAACGTCAGGCCTCTACGAGAATCTTAAAACAGCAAATTCTATATTCACCACAGGTGAATTTGAAAGGTGCAAAAAATACCGACATCTAATATTATATCAAACATAACAGTTACGTGTGTTTTTGACTATTTGCGGCACCCAGCACTGTTCATGACGCTAGCATCTACGTAACGCTCTTAAAACAGCAATTCAATATTCACCACAGGTGAATTGAACAGTGGTGCAGAAAATACAGTTTTATTATATCAAAAACATAAACAGTTTTACGTGTATTTTTTGGACTTTTTGCTGCACCCAGCACTGTTCATATGACGCAGCAACTACGTAAATGCTAAAACAGCAATTCGATATATTTCCACACAGTGAATTGAAAGGTGCAAAAAATACAGTTTATTATATCAAAACATAACAAGTTATACGGTGATTTTTAGACTATTGCGCAGCATCCCAAGGGCCCCCCTGTTCATTGACGCAGCATCTACGTAAATCCTTTAAAACAGCAAATCTATATTACCATCAGGATGAATAGACAAAGGTTGCAAAAAATTACAGTTTATATATATCAAAACATACAGTTATCGTGTTTTTTCGACTTTTTGCGAGTCACGCCAGCACTGATTTTCATTGCGACGCCAGCAATCTACGTAACATCTCTAAACATCAATTCTATATTCACGGCACAGTGAATTGAAATGTGTCAGAGAACAAATACAGTTTTATTTATATCAAAAACCTTACATTTACGTGATTTTTGGACCTAATTGCGCACTCCAGCAACTGTTCATCTGACCAGCATCTACCGATAAATCAATTTTGGCTTAAAAAACGAGGCAATTCTATATTCACCACTAGGGTAGAATTGAAAGTAGCAAAATATACCGTTTATTATATCAAGGCGACATAAACATTCGTGTATTTGACCTTTTGCGCACCCCACACTGTCATTGACGCCGTGTCATCTAACGTAAATCTTAAAACAGAAATTCAATCTTTCACCACAGGTGAATTTGAAAGTGCCAAGAAATACGTTTATTATAAGCAAACGCATAACAGTTTACGTGTTTTTTTGACTTTTGCGCACCCAGCACTGTTCAAGACGCAGCATCAACGTAAATCCTTAAAACAGCAGATTCTATTATTCACCACAGGTGAATTGAAAGTGAAAAAAGGCAGAGATACTGTTATTATTCAAAACATAACAGTTACGATGTTTTTTGAACTTTGCGCACTCCAGGCACTGTTTCATTGACCGCAGCATCTACGCAAATCTTTAAAATAGCAATATCCTATAATCACGCGACAGTGAAATATTGAACAGGTGCAAAAAATACCGTTTATTATATCAAAACATACCAGTTACGTTTTATTTGAACTTTTTTGAGCGCACACAGCACTTGTACATATGCGACGCGCAGCATCTCTACGTAAAATCTTTAGAAAAACAGCAATTCAATATTCACCACAGGGGTGAAATTGAAAGTGTTCAAAAAAGTAAACAGTTTTATTAATATAAAAACTAACAGTTAATGTGAGTTTTTATTTGGTTGACTTTGCCCACCCAGCACTGTTCATTGACGCAGCATCTACGAAAATCTAAAAACCAGCAATTCTCTATATTCACACACAGGTGAAGGATGAAAGGTGCAAAAAATAAATACAGGTTATTGATATCAAAACATAACATTACAGCAGTGTTTTTTGACTGTTTGCGCACTCCCGGCTCAGGTTCATTGAACGCAGCATACTACGTAAATCTTAAAACAGCAATTCTGATATTCAACCATCAGTAAGGTTGAAAGAGTGCAACGAAAAATACCGGTTTATTATATCAAGAACATAACCATACGTGTTTTTTTTTGACTTTTGCGTGCACCACACTGTTCATTGACAGCAGCATCCTACAGTAAATCTTAAAACAGCAAATTTATATTCACCACAAGTGAGTTGAAAAGGTGCAAATAAATACCTGTTAATAATATCAAAACATAACAGTTTACGGTTTTTTATTGACTATTTGCGCACCCCAGGCAACTGTTCATGTGACGTGCAGCGCATCAACTGTAAAACTTATAAAACAGGCAATTCTATATTCACCACAGTGCAATTGAAAGTTGCAAAAAATACCGTTTAATAATATCAAAACATACTCGCGACATGATTACGTGTTTTTTACTTTTGACGCACCCCAGGCACTTTTCATTGACAGCAGCATCTACGTGTAATCTTTAAAACAGCAATTTATATTCACCACAAGTGAATTAGGAGAAAGGTGCAAAAATATACCGTTTATTAAGCTCAAAACATAACAGTTTACTGTTTTTTAGACACTTTGCGCACCCAGCCACTGTGTTCATTGACTTGCAGCATCGGACTGTAAAATCTTAAAACAGCAATCTATATTCACCACAGTAATTGAAAGGTCAAAAAATACAGTTTATAATATAATCAAAACATACTTACGGTGTTTTTTGAGACTTTTAGCGCAACGCCCAGCACTGTGTTGTCATTCTGCCGCAGCATCTATGTAAATACTAAAACAGCAATTCTATATTCATTCACGCACAGGTGAATTTGAAAGAGGTGCAAAAAATACCGTTTAATTATATCAAAATATCACAGATACAGTGTATTTTTTGACTTTTGCGCACCCACACTGTTCATTGTGGTGACGCAGCATCTACGTAAATCTTAGAGCGACAGCAATTTCAATATTCACCACAGGTGAACTTTGAAAGGTGCAAAAAATACAGTTTATTATACTCAAAACATCACAGATACTGTTATTTTATGTGACTTTTTTGCGCACAAAGCCAGCACTGTTCATTGCTCGCAGCATTCACGAGTAACTCTTAAACACAGCAATTCTATCTTCCACAACCACAGGTGAATTGAAGGTTGCAAAAAATACCGTTTAATTATATACACCAAAACAATAAACAGATATGTGTTTTTTGTGACTTTGCCCAGTCCAGATTTGTTTATAGACACTTGCAGTTAAATTGAATCATCAAATTGTTTTTGAGATTAGAGGGATTTGAGAATAGACTGTGATTTGCCGTCTTTTAATAATGAGAGTTTCCAAAACTCTTCCATACCTTTCTCAAATTTTAATATTTCTGAGCATGGAGCGAAATGCAGGTGGTACAAAATTAAAGCCTATCCCCCAAAAAGAGTGTGTAGCACATGGAAGTAGAGTAACGAGAGAAGGTGCTCCTTCCAGTGCTGGCGACAATCACGCATGCCAGTCGGCAGTCGTGCATGCTTGCAGACCGTCAGGCCTGTCAATCGCTGTCAGGGCCCTGTGAATCTAAGTAACGAACATCGTCGCCAATCTGACCTTCATGGTTTCTAATGCAACCAGCATCTAGCAGTTCTAATACCTCCTCGTCCTCTGCGAGTCACGGCCACAAAGTCGTCATCACTAACATCAGCAATCCACCGTTCCAACATGAAGCAGCCCAAATGTCAACTCATGTACCTCAACCACTGTGGATAATCCATTGGTCTGAAGACCTCTTTAGATGAAAGAAATGCGTTGGGGTCAGAAGGCATGTATAAGATCCAGAGGTATGATTTAGGTCTGCTTGCTCTGACGCCAGTTACTGATGCCATCAGAGGAGGTGAATGAAGCCGGTCCAAATCTGGCAAAAATTCCGGTGCTGATTCGTGTGCAAACAGCCCTCGATGCAGGCCCATGACTATGTTGCCCGGCAAGCATTCTGATGCAGAAGTCAGGACGACACCAAGTCAACCTGTGTTGATGATTGATGATGAGGACGACATTGTTAATTGCGGATAACACAACGTGGTTCTTTACTGCAGAATTTTGCTTGCGAGCGCTTCCATCAGATCTGGACGAGGGAGGAAGACGATGGGGTATGATGACAAGACGGTCCCGCCGACCAATAAAAAGGAGAGTGGTGGTCGCAGAAGTCCGTCTTGATAATTAATTCCGCCAGCCACGGTCCAGCGCAAACCCCCTCCTCGCTTATATCGCCGTCAAAAAGGTCCAGGACCTTCTTCTCAAGCCTGGCCTTCTTTGAGGCAAGCCTCTGACTTCACTCCAGCGATGTCATATGCCGGCCTTTAGCCGTAACCGCATAAATAGTAGGACAAAGAACCTTAAGTGGTTTCATAACCACCACCACAACATGTCTAATAGTCACTATGCAGCGAATGCATGAGTTGAAATGAGGAGGAACAGCATGGCCAAAAAAAGGCCAGACCGACGCCGGGCCTCCAACCACTGTCATCATCCGCACTGTCTCCGCCTCCTCCTCCTCCCACCACCAGCAGTTCCTCAGCTGACCCATGTACTCTCAGAGTCATGACAGGGATCAGTGCCTCCGCTTCAGCCTCCACCGTCGTCCCGAGTACCACCCTCATACCACCAGAGGACGCCATCCTACCCCTTCTCCTTCCGCCAGTTTGACGACCTGCACGCCGTACAGCGGCCAGTCTAGCAGCCAGCCTCTTCTTCCGGTTTGGGAGCAGAGAAACAACGTTTAACACCAAACCATCCCCAAAGACAAAAAGCAAATGTCGGCAATTGCCAGGCTTTTGGCCTGTGAAATGTTGCATTTACCCGTCTGGTGGAAACCAAAAAACAGTCATGGTTCCCGCCGACGTCATGGCCCTTCGCTTGCCCCCAATACCAGATGCCGAGCACAGCATTTCATTTGCCAGAAAAAGCCGTCCCTTCCCTGGGCCAGCCACGTTCATCTAAATTTCAAAAGCGTCAGTTGTCTGCATCTGTGCGTCCGGAAAAGATTCCAACTCACCACCGACACATGGACTATGTAAGCACGGCCAAGCCGCTGATACCTCTGAGACAGTCACTGGGTTGAGCTGGTGGATGTCACCCTGTGGGGTTGACGGTGGCTCACAGGCTCGGCAGACGCTCTTTAGCAAAAACCACAGTGGAAGGAGTGCAGGGCTCTTTCTTTCCCCACAGGTCCCTCTGGGTGCGATCACCGTGCCAAGTATACACCAGGTCCGTTTAAATTAATCTGTCCTTGGAGACCGACCACTACACACAGGTCAGGAAGCTTGTGGACGGCTCTAAGCAACGAGAACTCGAGCGCGTGGCTGGGTGCCAAGAAACATGTGGTCCCAGCAAGGTGGTGGTGCCATAGACGGGCCGAAATCTCGCTGGCCGGTGCCCTTACGATCGGTAGGCTGGAGCTCATTCCGTCTTGACCTGGCACATGTCATGAACCTTGGTCGTCCAGAAATTTCTCTAAAGAGAGCAACCTGGTCTGGACAGCTGCTGAAGAAGGCTCGAGGTCTGAGTTTCGCACTTTTACCCCCCTCCGCCGTTCGCACTCCCAGCTGTCGTCCTCGCCTGGCTGCGCGTGCAGGCGTCAGCTCCTGCCTCGTCCGTCCAAACCGTCTCATCTGTTGACAAGTGGCAACACACAGGAATTCCACCCTCCACATGCGTCTCACGGGTTGTGGCAGCAGCGCAATGCATTACGCAGAATACGAAGTACACATGGCTGACAAGCCAGCGTGGGCGGACCCTCGGGGTTTGACCAGCCGAGAGTTGGAGCCACAGTGAAATGAAGCTCTGCACCATCCTGTGCCAGTTTTGAAGGAAGGTCCACCCCAAATGGGTCAGTCGGACAATGCCCTGTCAGCATGAGCATTGTGGTGATCTTAGTTCATGGAACGATTCGTTGGACAACTCTGAAACAACAGGTCCCCCCCCAGCGATGGAGGAATGGAGAAGGACAGAAACAGATGCGGAAGCACAGAGCCTTCTCTCCGTCAAATCCACAAGGCCGACAGATTTCACAATTTCATCGGTCCTTCATTAGGACAGTGGTTCGTGTCCAGAGCTATGTGCAAGGTGGCGCATCAGCTCTCTAGGGTGCGAAAAAAAAAAATCCCCCCCCATGCTCAGACAAGTCAGAGGCTGTGTTGAAGCTGTTGCCCGGAGGCAGCGGAGGAGGAGGAGGAGGAGGAGGTATTCCTCGACACCGATGTTACCCACGACGTCCCCTGGCTTGGAAAGAGGTTGTGACTTGTGAATTTGAGGCGAGGAGAAGATGAGGAAGATCAGTTTGCTAGTGCCCCTCGACCAGAGGCTTGTGAAATCAAGCTCCATCTCTCACATGAGTGCTTGATGCTTCCATTTTCCTCCAACAAGATCCTCCCGCATTTAAGGCCATCAAAATAAACAACAGTTACTGGAGGCCACCCTCCTGGATTCCCCGGAGTGACAAAACAGAAAATCAAGTTCACGTTTCCTTCCACCCACCCAAATAGAAGTAAAAAGCAGGAAATGGCGACCTTGCAGATGGATCAACAGGAGACATCTGTTGCGTCCCTGCTTCAGTTCCCCAAATGTCACGGTTCAACAACATCAGCGACTTGGAAACAGCATAGAAGATGCCAAGTAGGCCTAGCGGCAGCAGCAGGCAGGTGGCAGAAGCCTAATGGGACCCTGCAATCTTGTTTACCACCTCAACCAACGCAGTAAATCAGTGGCACACATCCAACACACAGTAGATCACCTTAAGATCATGGTGTCTATCTACTATCTGCGTCTCAACAACCCGATGTTTTTGCATGTGTTTCCGGACGCAATAAGCTTCTGGATGTATCCAAAATTGACGAAGGGCCGTGGTGGCTCCTTCACGGCCATAGAGGTGTTGTCCTGCCCAGCAGCCAGCGGCATATCTGAGCGGACCTTTCAGCACAGCTGGAGGAGTCATTACAGACAGGAACGCATCCGACTTTCCACAGATAAAAGTTGGATCGTTTGACTTCCATCAAAGATTAATCAGGCATGGTCTCATGAATGTTGTTGCTACCATTTGCCGCAGGTCTCCGAGCGATTATTGTCCAGTCTACTTCACATTCCTTTTCAAACAGAAATGGTCCTCTTGAAAACTTTTTCTAAAATGATCATTTCTTACTCAAATTTTTTATAATCTCGCATTTCCAAACAGTTCATTTTGCTGGTTTTGAGCTGTGAGGAGACCGTAAAAGACAGCAAGTTCATGACAACTACCGTATTCCATTTACATCACTTTATCTAAGAAAAGTTTTCGCATTGTCAATGGTGAGTGTTTTGAGGTCATGTTGCTGTTAGACACAGCCATAATCATGGTCCTGTTTGAACAGAAATGTGAACTTCTAAGTTGTTCAATTTCTCCCTCACAATTTTTCAATAGTGGCGATAAGTCTTCATAAATTTAATAATTTTTTGGGGTCATGTTGCTTGAGAGATACACTATAATTTATGGTCCTTGTGGAACAGAAAATGTGGCTATCCTAAGTGGCATTTACTCCCTCACAATTTTAATAGTGGCTGAGAAGTCATATTTATAAATTTTTGGTGGTCTGTATCTGTGTAGAAAACATGCAAATAATCATGGTCATATGTAAACAGAAATGTGGCTTCATAAGTGGCATTTCTCCCTCAACAAATTTTTAACAATGGCCTGAGAAGTCATTTTTATAATTTTTTGGGTCATGCTGCTTTGAAATGCAGCAATACTACAAGGTCCTATTAAAAAAAATGTGTTTTCTAACAGAACATTGTTCTTCACAATTGGAACCAGAGTGGCTTCCAAGGGTCATGCTTTGAATTTTTGGGGGCATTTTGCTGTGACAATGCAGCTATACTACAGGTCCTATTCTAAAATATGTTTGTTCAAACAGACATTTGTTTCTTCCACAATTGACCAAAGTGGCCAAGGGTACATGCCTTTGAATTTTGGGGCATTTGCTGTGACATGCAGCAATACTACATGTCCTATTCTAAAAAAATGTTTTTCTAACAGACATTTGTTTCTTCACACTTTGTCAAGAGTGGCCTCAAAGGGTGATGTGCTGTCAGAAACAGGAATAGTAGGACACTGTTAATGGACACAATATGCAAAAATAAACTTGTTTTTTGCAAGATCTTTAACATAGGCTTCAATCCCTGTAATTGAGACAACCCATTTAAATACATTAAAAAAAGAGAAACAAAGACATGTGGGATTTCCATCCTATTTAAAATGTGATTTCAAGAATTAAAAGTACTAAAAAAAACTTCATGCATGTACAAAAAAGCTGTTAAAAAAAATTCCTCTGAATTGTACGAAGGGAGGACATGGAAAACTTGAACCAGATGTCGGCCAATTCAGAGGACATGGAGTATGGAGCACGGACAGAGCGACAAAGTACAGAACCATATCCTTCCAGCAAGTTGAGTAAAATGTGAAAAGAATGCCAAGATAAAGGGCACCTGGTTGTAACAGGACGTTTATAACCACCAGTATTCCAAGTGAAGCTCATTGGTCCCCCACACTTCGAACGGAAGAGGGGCAAGCGCTACTCTCACAGTATTGACTGTTGGTACTGAGGAATGGCTGGAGATTCTCACACTTCCGCTTCCGCACTCTGCATCAAGCCCACGGACAGTTTTCGTTGCTAGGCGTCATCAGGGCAATTTTAACCTGCGGTTAATAGATGACGGACGGCCAGCCTGGCTTTCCACCGCACCCACTGTAACCATCGGTCCCTTGGGTCAATGCTAGAGTCAATAGTCCAGTTTAACTAAAATGGTGTCTGAAAGACTCCTTTTTTTTTTCCGCACTTTTTAAATGTGGGGGTCATGCAGGATTTGGGGCTCATGCAGTGGCCCAGGACTAGGTATAGTCAATGTCCAGATTCAACTAAAATGGGTGTTGAAAGACTTCCTTTTCACGGCACTTTTTAAATGTGGGGGTCATGCAGGTTGTGGGGGCTCGTGCTGTGGCCGAGGACAGGTATAGCTAATCAATGTCTCCAGATAAACTAAAATGGTGGTGAAAGACTCCTTTTCTGCACTTTTTAAATGTGGGGTCCATGCAGGTTTTGGGGCTCATGCTGGGCCCAGGACAGTATAGTCAATGTCCAGGTGAACACTAAAATGGTGGTTTGAAAGACTCCTTTTCCGGTACTTTTTAATGTGGGGGTCATGCAGGTTTGGGGCTACATGCTTGGCCCCCATGGACAGCTAATTCAGTCCAATGTCCATTTGAAACTGAAATAGGTGGTTGAAAGACTCCTCTTCGCGCCACTAGTTTTAAATGTGGGGGGTCATGCAGTTGGGGCTCACTGCTGTGGCCCAGGACAGGTATAAGTCAATGTTCCTAGTTCAACTAAATGGGTGGTTGAAAGACCTCCTTTTCTGCGGCACTTTTTAATGTGGGGGTCATGCAGGTTTGGGCTCATGCTGCGTTCCCAGGACAGGGATATTCAATTCCAGTTCAAGTAACATGAATGGTTCAAATCAACTGCCTTCTGGCACTTTTTAATATGTGGTTGATCAGTTTAGGGTCAGGCTGTGTAGCACGAGACAGTATAGTAACTGGTCTGTAGACTTTTTTTCTGTGACTTTTATAACATAAGTGTGTTGCCTAAGATGTACACGTATCCATTTGACTGTTGAGTGGATGTTAATTTCAGTCTTCTCCGCCTTGTTTGGGTGGTAATAAATGAAGGTGGTTTGTTGCTCTCACATAGACTTTAAGTGGTCATCGTGCGCATAATCGATGCCTCCACTATCGAAAAACCCTTATGCGATAGGGCCGGACATTGACTATCGATCAATCTCGATAGCCAACGCAATCGCTCAACACTACTCCTAAATACTTTTTGCATAATAATTTGGACCACAATGTAATAAAGTACAGTGCAATACTATATGTTCTGTACTGATCTTTACATGTACCAAGATGAACACCAGGTGAGGCCCCATTTTCTTTTTTATGGTACATTGTATATAAAAAGAAGCTTTTATTCTGAAAATAGAAAGTGATTTCCAGCAATCAGAAGCTCATTACAAAAAATAATTGTTAATATGTAATCGACTTGCTATTTATTATTTGTTTAGTTTATGCCTCATTTTCTATAATCTTTATTTTGTACTTTGTTGAGGGACATTTTTGACTATCCAAACCGATAGCCATGGGGGGGGGGGGGGGGGGGGGGGGGGGGGGGGGGGGTGGGGGGGGGGGGGGGGGTTTCCAATAGAGTTATGGTTTCAACATACAATGATTTCAATATACAATGTTCGTTCCATAACCAATTTATATTGTATGTTGAGAGACCACTGTATAGAGCCAGCAGTAGCCATACTGCAATTAAGAGAAAGCTATGACAGAGTTTATGTGTTGCTTCTGCTTCTGGCCCTCTTCTCATGAAGCCCCTAAATATACAATAATAACTCCTACATTACTAAAATAATAATATCCAGCATGAAACTTAATACTAACACTGAACATCATCTCCAAATTATTTGCATGAAACATATAGGCTTTCCTTTTACAGTGGATACTCACAGCTCAAAAGCACAAACTCTTAGGGCTTGTTCCCATGGCAAGTGTTGTTGGTCAGTTTTTCAGAGGTTTTGCGGTTTTAGAAACCATCTGAAAACTGACAAGCAACCATCTCCATAGACTTTAACAGAAAATCCATGCAGCAGTCCACACTGAATGGATTTTCCGAAAATTTAGAACATATTCATTCTTAAACCCGGTTTTTGGACAGAACATGAACAAGTGGGTGCGATGGTCGAAGGCTTGAATCCACAAACTGCATACAAAAGCTGTCCCCCTACGTGCCAAAAAAAGTCAAAATACCGGTCAGATTTTGTTTGTGCCATGAGATCCACCAAAGTGGTGATCCATCACTGCTGCCTGTGGAGAGCTTAACTTCAGAAAAGACTCAATTTCTTAAAGGGGTTTTCCGAGATTTCATTAAATACCTCTCTGCCACCTCCCTCTGTGCTTAAATAGAAAATTAATCAAATTAATCCATAGTTACCTCTCCCATCAACACTATTCTAGCACTAACAGTGCTCCAGTCACTTTATTACTGAATTATAGAGGAATTGCGTTAATTTTTAAAATTGTATATATTTAAGAAAGGCTTTAGTTTAATTCCCCTATTACCTCATGAAGTTTTCTTTGAGATATGTCTTCTTTAACCAGTTCCTTACATGGCCGATTACTCCACTTCATTTTCAACAATAAATATTTGTTATCCTTATTATTCTTTTATAAGAAAAATATTCTTAGCTTCTTAATTCCAACAAATAACGCATCACTTTGCAGCTTAAACACTATATATTGTACATAACCAAATCTTCACAAATTACTTGAGATTTTGGAAATGTCCCCAATGCACTATGAGCGTCTCCTAATGTCCAGCATAATTATTTACCGCCCTTCTTCACTAGACACATTTTTCTTTTCCATAGTACACACCAGTTTGAACGCTCTCTACACTTTGTTGTTTTTGGTTAGTTTAAAAGTTTGTTCACCTTTCTGTATAAGTAGTAAAGGCTTCATTTTTGTGCCATTTCTACATCCGCCTTTTTTAATGTGATGGAATAATAAAGAAAAAAAGTTTGTTTTTCATATGTTTTTATTTAATTATTTTCCCATCATGGACATTTATATAAAGGTTACATAAAGGTTTAGGGTCACCAGAATGGGGAGAGGGTTAAAAATTGGAGTTTAGGGTGTTTTTAGTTTAATATTTTATTTTGTGCGTGGTTTTTTTTTTTTTTTTTTTCATATTGTGCCCCCCATAAAGTTAGAAAATGACATTTGGGGAACACCATTATATCATCATTTGACATTTGAGGGCCATCTTTATATCATATTTTTATTTCACTCTTTGAGCACTGTACATACAACGATTGTGAGGCCAGGGATGGTAATAAATTATCCCTGTCTTCTCAATGGAGAGCCCAGCTATCACTAATAGCCAGAACGTCCATGCAGAGATAAACTGCCACCACCTGGATATTTATAGTCTATGGGCGGCCAGTAAATAATTAAAACTGTTGCGTGCTTACTTTGTGACCACCAATCATCTGTACCTCTCTGTAGAGAAGTCATAAGAAGAAAGTTCTTGTTTGTTCATATAAATCGGATCCACTGCATGAAATTTAAATAAGAAAGTGTATTTTTGCTCTTTTTTAGGAGTAGCATCTGGATAAATTCCCACCATCTGATGTGGTTATGACACTTTGACTACTGTTGATTGCTGCTAACCGCTGCATCCTGGAAACAACGCACAAGGTTTGCGGTTTTGGATACTGTCTGACCTCACAATTTGGCCCTTTATTTTCTAGTTCCAGCACATGAACAGAATCTGATTGTTCACTTACTGCTTAATATCTTACTACTTTGACAGGTGCCATTGTAACAAAATAATTACTTTTACTTTAGCTGTTGGGCTTTTGATGTTCTGGTTGATCAGTGTATAGCCTTAGGCTAAATACAGACTGCTGCCAGCTGAAATCAGGACGAAAATACAACTGCTCACAAGTACATTTAATAAGTAAATCCAATAACCAACATTTTTTGCATGCACTGTCATTTTGAGACCTTAAGACTTCTAAACCATAAGACACCTCAAAATACAAAATTGCGTGTTGTATAAATAAAAGCTACATGCGCAATATTTTTCTTGCCAATGCGTGTATCGTGCATAAACACTGGTCACAAGTATGCAGATGGGGGATGTGGAGAAATTCCACTGGACCACCAAAAGCTCCCACGTCAGGTAGTGGAGTCTCAGGAGCCTTCTGGTATTTTTGACAGAGCCTGCTGCAAAGCCGGTTGGATTTGTACAGCGGGAGACAACCAGGTTGATACCCCTGACACGATTTGCTTGTGTGGAAGCCTTAAGCTTGGTAAGTTGAGTGGTTCCAAGGATCTTACTCCGACCGAACCCTTTCCATTTGATAAGATAGTATTTCTTCCCTCTGAGGTGCTTCACGGCCAGGATCTCTTGAACCTTAAAGGTGTCCCCTGAGTCATTTTCAGCAGGAAGAGACACTGTCTTTTCAGAGTAGCTGTTCAGAAACACAGGCTTTAAAATTGAGACTTAAAATGAGTTACATTTTACACATTGAGAGGGATACACGTTGAGCGGGATTGACAGAGCTTATAACAGACAGGGTTGATTTGATGTAGAATAGGGAAAGGTCCTAAGTAGCGAGGGCCTAGCTTGAGGCTTGGTATTTTCAACTGGACAAATTGGACAAATTGGAAAGATTGCGAACTTGGGAGTCCACTGCAGGATCACCAGAAGCCAGCGGCAAGGGAAGGGGAGGTCAGGGATGAAGTCCATAGACGATGTAGATAGGAGATGCTCTTGCAGATTCCAAGTCTAGGTGGTTATAAGAGAACTCTTACCAGGGGAAAAGCATGGCCCAATTGTCTTGCCAGAATGAAACAAAATTTCGGAGATACTTCCCAAATACCTGTTTCACTCTTTCCACATGTCCGTTGGACTGAGGATGATAAGCCTTGATATGGAGATTGAAACAGAACGCTTAACAAAACTTTGAGACAAGCTGAACTCAACAGTGTGAGGGGGTATATCATGAAGACAAAAGATGTGTTAATAGAACTCAGATATGAGCTGTGGAGTGGAGGGTAGACCTGGGAGAGGTACAAAGTGAGACATCTTAGAAAAATGGTCAGTACCTATCCAGATGACAGTATAGGCAACGGAAGAAGGCAAGTAGGTAATAAAATCCATGACAATGTGCATCTGGGGCTTTTCAGGAATCGTCAAAGGCAATAGTAGGCCAATAGGTCACTGACGGGGAGCCTTATTATGGACACAAGTAGGAGAGGCAGACTCGAAATCTTTGACGTCCTAGGAGAGGGTAGGCCACGAGTAATGTTGTGCAATTAATAAGAGAGTCTTTTGAGTCCAGCTAACTTGTAAGAGTGCCCCCCACTGAAGTATATGCTTCCTCAAAGCAGGGTGCACAAAGGTCTTTAAAAGAGCAATATAATATGGAAGATTTCCAGCACTCGTGCTCCAGTCAGTTGTGTATCATATAAAACGCACTTTTATTGAAGATCAAATTTAAACATGATATAAAATCAAAGAGAAGCTATAAAGTTTACGCGTTTCAAGCACATCATATTGCTCTTAGTCGTAACAAACAAATAGCAACACTAACTTCAATATAAATCCTACCCGAGACTAATCAATACTAACATCTGTGCTTTAACTCCTTGCTAACCAAAGGGGAAGAAGGAAACACATTTAACCAGAGACCTATGTTAAACAAACTGAACAGAAATAAAAAGAAGCCTCATTAACAAAAAAAAAAAAAAAATGAACTTAATACAGATACAAAAGGTCTGATTTATAATTGAGATCTCTCGGAAATCTAGTATCCAAGGTGAGAATCCAATACGCCTCACGGTTAGTGAGGCATTTTCTCCAATCCCCACCACGTACGGGTTTGTTCACTTTTTCTATGGCTCTCACTTTGAAAGATTCTACGTTACTTTGATGGATCTCCTTAAAGTGTTCGGAAGCTCCTGATAAATTGTGTGCCTTGAGATTTTTAATATCATATAGGTGCTCTCTTATCCTAGTATGTAGGCTTCTGGTCGTGCATCCAATATATTGTAAACTACACTGCTCACACCAAATCATGTAAATAACATGATTGCTATGGCAATTAAGAAATGTAGTAATAGGATATGTTTTGCCAGTTACAAATTATGTAAATTCATTACTTTTAATCATAAACTTGCAAAGATTGCACCTACTAGTACCATATCTAAAAGAGCCCTTGAAATCTAGCCAACGATCTCTCTTTGGTGTAGTAGTAAGCCCTAAACATGCTCGGCGAAACAATGTTTCCTACTGTACGTGGTCTAGTGGACACAAATTTACAACCCTCCATTAAGATAGTACGCAATGGAGGGTCAACTTTTAAGAGCAGTAGATGTTTCTGAAAAATGGCAGTGATATCTGAAAATTGTCGACTATATTGTGTTGAAAAGCATAGAGGAGTTCTCTTGTCTTGTATGTTACTCTTAGAACTATGAAGCAAGTCCATTCTATCTTTATTAGCTACCTTACTGATGGCTCTATGTATTACCCACAGTTTACAATCTCTATTTCTAAGTCTTTTAGATATAATCACTTTCTCTTTCTCATAAGATTCTAAATTACTACAATTTCTCTTTGTGCGAGTGAACTCACCAACCGGTAAGTTATTACTCACGTGTCTCGGATGGCAGCTGGATGTACACAATAAACCATTGCCGGAAATCAGTTTCCTAAATGTACGAGTGTGAATGGTACCTTTATCCGGATCACCTAAAAGTTCCAAATCTAGAAAAGCAATTTTTTCCCTATTCATTTCAAACATAAATTTGAGATTTTCCTGGTTGTCATTAATGTAATCTACAAATTTTGATACATTAGAAGGTAACCCCTGCCATATCAGTAACGCATCATCGATGTATCTATAATATAGAAAAATATCTAGAGCAAAAATGTTATTGATAGAATAAATGTATCTTTCCTCCCACCAGGATACAAAGATGTTAGCAATAGATGGTGAGATACAAGAGCCCATTGGGCATCCTTGAATTTGTAGAAAAAATTCTGAATTAAATTGAAAATAATTGTGAGTTAACAAAAATTCAGTGACCATAATCAAATATTGTTTAAGAGAGTCATCATAATTTGTATATTTGTGTAATTGATCAGTAAGCGCTGAGATGGCTAATGTTTGAGGAATAGACGTGTAAAGCGCTACAATGTCGCATGAAACCCAAGTGAAAGTTGGTTTCCAAGTTATTTTGTCTACATTTTTTTAGAACCTCTCTAGAATCTTTAAGATAACTTGGAGAACGAAACACTGATGGTTGAAGATGACGATCGAGCCAGGTACTAAGATGCTCAAAAATTGACCCGATTTTGAGAGTGTTTCTTGAGATGTAGATCTCTAAGTTCTTGCTCCACTAGAAATTGAAAGTCATCCATAATTTTGGCCCTAAAACTAATCGGGTAAAATTCATTGTTCTTGATATATTGCAATTTTACATCCTCCAAATTAATATTGCTTATTAGTGATTTATCTTCACTCAAGCTCTCTAACATTAGTATTGATTTCTGTTCAGCAAAGGCAAGACCTCTAGAAAAAAATTCTTCCCTCACCACACTCGGACCCTCTCTATCGGCACAATCAATGTCATCTTTAAAAAAATGTTTCTTAACCGTTAAGAGTCTCATAAAACGATTAACGTCCCTAATGGTATTGCATTAGAAAACCCATAAGAGCGTCGCTCGCTTTCCCATTGGTCCAAATAACCGCGCCTATTTTAACTTAGCCAATCACAAACAGAGCTCACTCTGCATTTCTTTGACCGATAGAACTCTATGAGAAGGTAGCTCACCCGCTGATTGGCTAAGCAGGACGAGCCCCTCTTCCCCCCAAGCAATCACAGTACTAGAATATTTCCCATAGACAGTAAAAACTTTTAGGGCGCCCTTCTATCACTCCCTTCTTTCTCCACTCAAAATAGATGCACTACATATGATTGGTGGATTCATATCTGCCGCCTGGTCTCAACCAATCAGATCTTTTCTGCCTTTTTTACAGTATTTTGAACTGTCCCGCCTTTGCATTTGATTGGTCAATAATTCTTCATAGCTTATAATGGGTCACTGTCGCTCCTATTCTGATTGGCTGGTTTCTGCCGACCAATGAGAAAAGCTTACAGAATTTGAATTACTGTATTTCCCGGCAATTCTCTATATCGCAATTCCTGATGTAGCGCCGGTCTCGGCGACAAACGCGTTGTTAGGGATTTGATTGTTATGTTTATAGAAGGTTTCAGCTCTTTTTCAGATAATATTTTCTACCTAATAAAATGACTTTTTTAATCATACTCCATGCCGCACGGCGCTGAGAGCCGCGATTTCAGTGCCCCGATCTCTCCATTGACTACAATGGGACAAGTAGCTCCCGCTCTGATTGGCCAAGATAGCCAAGCCCCCGCTAGCTCAACCAATCAGCTCTTTTCTGCATTTTTACTGTATTTTGAACTGTCCCGCCTTTGAATTTGATTGGTCCATGCTCTCCATAGCTTATAATGGTTCACTGTCGCTCCTATTCTGATTGGTTGGTTTCTGCCGACCAATGAGAAGAGCTTAAAGAATTTGAATTACTGTATTTCCCGACAATTTCGAATATCCCAATTCCTGATGTTGCGGCAGTCTCGGCGACAAACGCGTTGTTAGGGATTTTATTTCTGTTTGTTTATAGAAAGTTTCAGCTCTTTTACAGATAATTTTTTACACTTAATAAATATGATTTATTTACTAATATTCCATGCCTCACGGCGCTGAGATTTCATTGCCCCGATCTGGCCATAGACTACAATGGGACAAAGTAGCTTGCGCTCTGATTGGCCGGGATAGCCAAGCCCCCGCTACTTCAACCAATCAGCTCTTTTCTGCATTTTTACTGTATTTTGAACTGCCCGCCTTTGAATTTGATTGGTCCATACTTCTCCATAGGTTATAATGGGTCCCTGTTGCTCCTATTCTGATTGGCCAGGATTGCCAAGCCCCCACTAGCTCAACCAATCAGCTCTTTTCTGCCTTTTTACTGTATTTTGAACTGTCCCGCCTTTGATTTTGATTGGTCCATACTTCTCCATAGGTTGTAATGGGTCCCTGTCGCTCCTAGTCTGATTAGCTGGTTTCTGCCGACCATTGAGTATAGATTACATAATTTTATTTACTGTATTTCCCGGCAATTTCCAATATCCAAATTCCCGATTTAGCGCCGTTCTTGATTTTTGGAAAGTGATTTTATTTATGTATTTTTTTAGTAGGTTTGAGCTCTTTTTCTGATAATGTTTTACACCTAATAAAGGCAATTTTTACGATTCATACTCCATGCCACACGGACATCTTTAATGATTTTTCGCTGTTTTCCAGCCTGTCTCGATTTGGAATACATGTTCGGCGCAGTCCCGCACTGCGCCTAAGTCCCGCACTGCGCCCCAGACACTGGCGAGGCACGGTGAACTTTTCACCGCATGTATGAGCGCACCTCCTCAGACGGCGAATATTAGGCGCAGTCCCGCACTGCGCCTAGGTCCCCGCACTGCGCCTCACACACTGGCGAGGCGCGGTGGACTTTTCACGCATGCATGATCGCACTACGCCGGACGGGGAATATTAGGCGCAGTCCCGCACTGCGCCTAGATCCCCGCACTGTGCCTCACAAACTGGCAAGGCGCGGCGGACTTTACACCGCATGTATGAGCGCATCTCGGCGCCGACATGAGGCGTAAATTTTGCCGGAAAACTGGTGAAAACGTGCGCTCCAACGTGGCGAGATTCATACATGTCGCCCAGAGTGTGCAGGCAGCCAATCACAGCGCAGGGGGCATGGCCGGGGTGTTTCCTGTCTAGGGGCGTATCCCAGCAGGCTGAATGAATTGTTAGCCAGCCAATCACAGTGCAGGAGGCGTGTCTAGGGGGTGGGAAACGTCCAGGGGGCATGTCCCGACCACCAGCAGCAGAAATAGAATACAGATTTACAGAAAAGCTTATATCTGCTAAACCAAGTGACTGAGGTAATGCAGCCCAATTACAAAAGTGCTTATTTTTATTGTCCCCATAATCTGAGACATGATCTTTGTAGCGATACAACCCCTTTAAGGGTCATGCATCATTCTCCTTAGCTGCTGACAGAGAAGAAACCGCAGCCCCACATGGGCAATACAATTACACAGGAAGTAAGACTTTAATAAGGCTACACAACATTTTATTAATTCTGATACAATAGGTACTGAATAAATAAACCCAAAACCCCTGCGGGCCCTATCCCAAATGAAGACACAGTATCTTTGAAGAATACTTGTGAGCTCTCCTGATATGACATATTTTTTAAAATTCAAAAGAGAGAGAAGTTTGCGAAAGGAACCAAAGCACAAATTTCCCCTACAAATCGGGGGGTAACCCAAAAACCCAGCGGGAAAAATAAATATTTTTTAGGGTCCCAAATTAAAACTACAATTAGCAAAATATAGAAACCTTAAACAAACTTTGGGGGTATTCAAAATCTCCAATGAGAGCTATGAATTACGGGAATTGCGGGGCCCGTATTGCAGCGAAATTTACGCACCAAAAAAATTCCCCCGCATTTAAGCCATGTAAACCATACCCAAAGGCAGAGTTTGGGGTTTTATTTTTTAAATAACTGAAGCTATAGGCTGGGAAAGGGTTTAATTTTAAAATTCATGGTGGTTTACAGCAATGTTGGATTATTTTTCAAATCTGGGTTCATGGGTTTATTTAAACTTTTATGCGTTGTTACACAGGCAAGTTTTTTAGTCAGTTTTTTGGGGCGGTTTTTCAGCATTTCAAATCTGCCGAAAATCAGTTTTGAAAACCCCTGGGCCCTATAACAGCAAAAAAAAAATCTGTGCTGGTCTATATCCCACAGTTTTTTCTGGTCTTTTTTTGAAATGCAAAATTTTGCGGGGATTTTTCCGGCAGATTGCCTTAAAGAACCTTGATATTCAATGTAGGGGGCCCGACCTGGGGTTCATAAACCCACGGTTCTGCGTTTTTAAAAAAGGGCCTTTTGGTTTTTTTTTACCCCCAAATTTTAAAACTTTGCTGGGGTAGACATCCCATAAAAACATTTTCCAAAAAACGTACCAAAAAGGGGCAACATGTCTAAAAATTTGGGGAAATTGCTGTGGAAATTTTTTTGGGCGCTTTTAAATTTGTGAAAAGGGGGCCCAAAAAATGATCTTTTAAAAAAATCGGGTGGGGGTATACCTTGCTTAGAAAACCCCTAATGTCCCAAAAAGGCCATTGCACGTTTGAGACGCTTTATTAAATCACTGCCAGTGTAGTTTTTTAGCCACGAGATCATTTGTTAAAGGGGCGCATAGTGTACTTTACTAAGTGTATATAAAATGCCCTGTTTACGCATTAGGGTATTTTGGAGGCCACAGCGAAACTTTTGGGCTACTATTTTTAAAAGCGCCTATTTTTTGGTTTTTTTTACATTTCTTTTAAAAAATCGGGGAAATATGAGGGTCAAAAGTTTTTTTTCCCCGCAAAAAAAAACAAAAAAAAACTAGGGTTGAAATTCCCAAATTTGGGACATGTCACCAAAGGGGTTTTTCTAGCGGGAAAAGCTTTGCCCTTTTGATTCCTTTCCTTTTTTGGCCCTTTTAAATTGCAAAAAAACAGATAAAGAAAAATACACCCTTTTTTATACAGATCCGTAAAATGCAATACGGGTAACGTATGTAAAATACAAAAAAACAAAATTTTTTTTCCCTTGAAATCAATGAAAATGAGTGGAACTTTGTTACATAGGAAAATTTAAGGGCAAAATTTTGGTGCTTTAATAAACCCAAAAATACGTTTTTGAAAAAACCGGGTGTGCACATACCCTAAGGGGGGTTTTAAATACTATTTTTTTTCAGTTTCCCTGGTCCAAATAGAAAGTGATTAAAGAGATGCAGCGAGGGATAGAAATGTGAAACTGAAATTTTTAACAGCCAAACTCTTCTTTATCTATCTTGGAACTTTTAAATAAATTTCTCTGAAAAATTTTCAAAGTGAAAGCCCCGGGGAAATTTTAAGGGGGCCCCATTCACAGAGGGCGTTTTTGGAACTGATTTTGGATCCAAAAAATCGAATTCCAAAAAAGGGCTGCCCCCGTTTGGTTTCCAAAACACGTACCCAACACGAGCGGGTCTTTGAAAAGATATGTGTTTGGGGTCCGTTTAGGTCCAACAGATGGATCCAAACACGTATCTAAAAACGTTGTTCACAAACTCCCCCCCGGCCAAACCCCCTGTGTGAAAAAAAAAAAGGGTTTTAACCCCTTTTTAAAACACCTTGGACGTAGGCTTTCGTCCAGGGGGGTTGGGGGGTTAACGCTTCCTGGATGTATCCCTACGCCCTGGCGATCGTGCGGGGGGGCCACGCCAATCCCGGCCATGGGGGAAACCAGCGGTATATTAATGAAAAAAAGCTTCATTATCGCAACCTGTCTTGGTTGTGATAATGAAGCCCGCAGGCAGGGGGAAATTTTGAGTCCCTCCACCCTGCTTTCCGGGCAGTTTCCGCCCACTCATGGGGCCCAACCCGATTACATCGGATCCCCTGGGAAGGAAAGTCATTTTTCCCAAAGGGTCATCTGTGACGTCCGTGCCAAAATTTGCACATCGTGCACAATGTGGGCATCGGGGGACTGACGTTGTATGGGGGACCAGTACACAGAGTAAAAAACTGTGTGGGGGCCTGCCTTCTAACAGCAATCGATGATTGCTGTTAGAAATCTCCAAAGAGAAAGTAAAAAAAGGTGTAAAAAAGAAAAAAAAAAGTAAAAAAAAAAGTGAAAAAATTTAAAAACCCCAAAACATAAAAAAAAAAATAAAAACCCGTAAAATCCCCCTTTTTTTCCCCTTTTTAAAAAGGGCAAATCCCCCCAAAAAAGGGATCAAAAATAAATAAAAGTACCCATATTTGGAAAACGCCACAGTGTAACGCCCTCCCCTTAAAAAAATTAAATTTTAAATTTAAACATACGGGTGAAACCCTTTAAAAAAAAAACAAAAAAAAAAACACAGAATTATGATTTTTGTTTTTTCCCCGCAGCACAAAAAATTGGAAAATAAAAAGCGACGATAATTTCTTATAAATGTTTAAAGTTGTAAAAAATTAAAACATCGTTCATCCCGCAAAAAAAAAAAAGTCCTTACACAGCTCTGTGTGGGGAAAAAAAAAAAGTTATGGCTCTCAGAAAATAGCGATTATAAATATTCTTTTAAACACAAAAACCCAATTTTTTTTTAAGTGTTGAAAAACCAAAAAGACTATATAAAAAGGATATCCCTAATGTTTTCGACCCCAAAGAGTAAAGTTTAACCCTTATCAGGTTACTGCGCGGTACCCGCTGTTAAAAAAAAAAATAAAAAAAACACTACTTTTTTTTGCAGTATTTTCTTAACCTGTTTTTCCCAAAAAAAGGTTTTAAAAAACCCGCCCAAAAAACCCTTTTCCCCCCCAAAATATTAAACTATTAAAAACGTACCCCTCATCCCCAAAAAAAAAAAAGTCCTAGACAGCTCCGAAAACAAAAGTTTAAAAAATTTAAAGGCTTCAACTATGGCAAAGGAAAAAAATTGTGTTTTCCTGGTTGAATAAAAGTGTTTTATTTTTAATAAAAGCAGAAAAACATAAAAAAATATAAAAATTGGGTACGCTGTTAAATCAAAATTGACCTGCTGAGAAAACCAAAAGCATGTAAATAAAATCCCGTTTTCTGTGACCGCTAAAAAAACAAAAATAAAAAACATACCAAGATTGTTTTGTATTTTGTTAAAAAACATCTCACAAAAAACCTTAATAAAAAGTGAACATGCTTTATATGCCCCCCATAATGGTACCAATAAAAACATCTACTACCCCAAACAAAAAAAAACCCCCAAAAACCCAGCTTCGGCAAAACAAAAAAATAAAAAGTTATGGTGTCAAAATTAGGACAACAAAAAAAAGGGAAATTTTTTTTATAGAAAAATATTTTATTGTGTAAAAGTAAAAAAAAAAAAAAAACGAAAATAAAATCTATATCATTGAAATTGTTAGCCCCCCATAGAAAAGGTTTATTTTTGTCATTTTACACTGCACGGGCGAAGCGGTAAAAAAATTTGAAAACCCAAAAAACAACGACCGAACTGTGTTTTTCCCCCTCCTTTTTTCTTTGGGCCCTAATGCTAAAAAAAATAGGGAAAAACCGGGTTCCCCAAAAAATGAAAAACAATACACCCCTTAGATGAGCCCCCTAAAGGGGTTTAAATCCAAAATGGGGCACTTCGGGAAGGTTTCAACTGTTCTGCTATTTTGGGGGATATGCAAATGGGGATAGGGCCCCCCAAATTCTGCGCCCAAAACCCGAATAGCGCTCCCTCCTTTGAACACCCTGCCATGGCCCAAACACATTTACCCCCCAAACAGTAGGGTATTGCCAAATTTGGAAAAATTGCTTACAAATTTTTGGGGGTTTTTTTTTCCCTTCCCAAAGGGATTACTTTTTTAAATATGAAACTTTTTAAACTAAAATTGCGGTTTTAATGGAAAAATATTTTTTTTAAAATTTTTCACGGGCCAATGCTAAAAAAAAAAAATTTTAATCACCTGTGGGGTTTTTTGGACTCACTGAAACCCTAAATTATTTCCCCTTAAGGGGTTTAGTTTTCCCAAATAGGGCGGCCCTTTTTAGGGGTTTTTATTAAGTTTTTAGGCCCCCTTTAATGGGTGTCCCAAACCTAAAGGGTTTGCCTAAATAAAATCGTATTGAAAATGAGCCCCCCCGAGTCCAGTAGGTCTCCTCCCTAATTCCCCGGGGCCCCTTATGGTTGACCCAAAATTAATCCCACTGGGGCCAATATGGAATATCTCAAAAAATGACAGAAAACTTTGGGGAAATTTATATTAAGTTTCAAATTTTCCTTGTCCATTTACCGTATTTCAGTGAATAATGGATAAAATTTCCAAAATCTGCAAAAATAGTGAAATTTTTTAAAATTTTTCCTCCCCTTTGCCCTTTTTTTTCGTAAAAAACCTAAAAGGTTTTTCAAACTAAACCCAAAAAGTGTTGTAAAAAAAATTAAGGGGTTTTAGTTTCTTTTGATGGGATCCCTTTTTGGGGGTATCTGCCTTTCAGGGGCCCCCAAAGCCACGTCAAAACTAGAGTCGTCCCTAAAAATTATATATTACAAATTTTTTTTGAAAATTTTAGAAATTATACTAAGTTTTCTAAAACCCCCTAATGTCGTAAAAAAAAAAAACATTTAAAAAAAGATCCAACCTAGGGGAACCAAAGGACATATGGTTTGATTGGTAGTTTAAAAAATATTTTGAGGGGAATTTAATTTTTCTTTTTTCTTGCACGCCGAAATTTTTGGGAAATTTCAAAAACCAAAATTTTTTCCCCCAAAAAATTTTTATAAATTTTTTTATTTTTAACAAAAAAAAAAAGGATTTTTAGGTTAAAAAAATTTTTTGGGTAACCCAAAGCATAATGTTAAAAAAACCCAAACCTGAATCCCATCAATTTTGGGAAAAGTGTCAAAAAATTATTTTCACATAAAGTGGGCACCCTGTTTAGATTTTCAAAAATAGGGCGGGGTCAGGGAAGGGCCCAAAACTGGTGGGTTCCTTTAAAGGGGGTTTAAAAATTTAAAAAGGGAAAATAAATTGCATTCTGAGGTTTAAAAGGTTATAGAATTTATTTTATGTCAATTTTCTTATCAAGTATTATTTTTTATTCTTTAACTAATTACATTGTATCACCTTCATGTTAGTGTTTTGGGTATATAATCATATGGATATTACATGTAAATTAAAGTGTTTTTTCCAAAATTTTTAGAAACTTTTTGCAAATTAAATGGAAAAATGAGCTAAAATAAAAAAAATAACCAGTAGTTATCTGTTCCACTACAGCCATTCCAGCACTGCTTTTTTAAGGGTTTTTTCCCGCCAAAACCCCAAGCCCGGGGGACCTAGGAGAAAGTATAAAAAACACTTTAAAGTGAATTTGTCGAAGTCTCGTTTTCAGTGTTTAAAGGAAGGGTGTATGAAAGGGTTTAGTGTGGGTTTTTAAAAATTTTGGTCTTAAAAAACGACGCCCTTTGCCCATGTTTAGGCAAATTTTTGGAACCCTTTGGCCCATTAGTAAGTGCCTCACCATGTATAAAAATTAAAAGATAGGGTGGAAATAAAAGAAAAGTAAATTTGAATAGCCCTGGCATGAAAAGGGAAAATAGGTTTCTGATCTTTCTTGGGGGAACCCCCAAAGGGCCCAGAAAGACCTTTGTGTGTTTTGGGTCTTGTGTATTGAATTTAAAAAGGGGAAAGCGCAAAAATAAGGGTTTTGATTTAATGTAGTTTAAAAAAAAAAAAATCTGAACAACATCATCAGTGGTTCTTTATTAAATTAGTTTTAGATTCTATTAAATAAAATACTTTTTATAGGAGTTTTTTTTACATTTTTGGGTATTATTATTTTTATTTTAAATTTTTAATGAAAAAAATTTTTTTTTACATTTAAATATTTAAAAGGGGGTTTTGCCACAATTCATTCATCCCTCCGCACCCAGCCCTTCAGTCTTGTCTAGAAGGAGGAGGTGTGATTTTTTTTAAATTGAATTTTTGACCCGCAGGATGACTAAGGGCCCTTTTTCCCCTCTCTAGTCAAAAAAAAGGATGTTTAAAAAAAGCTTGTGAGTAGGAGAGGAAAAGTTTTTCCCTAAGCACAAGGGTCCTTGGTTCAAATCCTGCAGGAACCAAACCTGTTTTTTTGTTTTCTCTTTCTCAATGCCAAACCTCATTGAGGTTTTTTTTTTTGTTTATTTGCATGTTTGACTAAATTACTAAGGAGGAAGAGGAGGGAGTAGAATGCAGCACGGGGTTTGAACACTCAGAGCTGCCTGAGAGGGAGGTGATGCCCCGAATGTGCGACAGGATGGAAGCTCCAGCCTGGGTTTTCCCCTGGAGATGGTGTAAAAATTTTGGGTCAATAAAGGAACAGCTAAAACCCAAAAAAGGTTTCAGTTTTTTTTTTTAATTAATGAATGGTGAAAAAAATTTGTTTTTTTCAATTTTCAGTTCCCAATTCAATTTTTACTTCAGGCAAAAAACCCCCTTTTAAACTTATATAGTTTGATAATAAAAAAGATGGGCAATTTTTTTTATTGGGACGGGGTAAGTTGGGGAAAAATTTGGAATTTTTTTTTCCCCAACAGCAAATCTGGGTCCAATTTTGACTCCTCAGGTCAGGTCACTTTGAAAATTTAAGTTGCCTGTCGGAGCAGTAATGCAACCAGTTTTGCCCAAAAACCCCATTCATATAAGTGTCTAATTTTTAAAGTGTGGTGTGAATGTCCCCAGAATGCCCCCAGAAACACCCCAAAAAAGCCCCTTATGTTTTGGCGCATTAGAAAAAGTGTTTAAGTTTTTACGGGAAAAAATGCGTAACCATTGGGTTAAAGGCCCCATTAGAAGTAGAAGCTCACTTAAAAAGGGGGGAAAAAACCCCCAAACAAAAAATATCTCCCCTTTTTTGTACATAACTTTTATGGTCTCAAAAAGGGCTTTAGGATGTTTTCCCCTAGGCAGTGTTTTACTTTTTAAAAGGGGGGAAAAGAAAGGGAACATTATAGCTGCAACAGCAGTGGAATGATGGTGGTGGGAAAAGTGGGAACTGGTGATTCTTTTATATTTAGCATAACCATAAACAGGAGTTTTTTGAAAAATTTTTTTAAAACTTCTTTAAAAAAGGGAAAATTTAAAAGGGATAATTCAGTTTTAAAAATGTGTTTAACAAGGGGCCAAACAAGCAGCAGGGCACTGTGTTTTTTAACCAAAGTTTTTATTTGTCGACCTTGCTGAGCCTTGTATGCAAAGAGGGGAAAGATTGGGCAAAAATTTTTAAATTTGAAGCGCAGTTTCAACCCGGGGCCTTGTTGTAGTGTGCCTAGAAGGATGGACTGAGGGGTTCCCCCTTTTTTGCATTTTTAACTATGGGAAAAAAGGAAATGCTGTAAAAATTTATTTTTGGTCATGTTGAAAAAAAATGCTTTATTTTAAATCAAATTTTGGTTTTTTATTTTCCCCTTTGCCCACCATACCTTTAGGAAATTGTGCATTACTTTTTAAAATGATTTCTTTTTTTTCCCAAATTTGCACCCGTAGGTGTAAAACTCAAAAAAAATTGCTTCGAAATTCTTTTTTTCAGTTTGCTAGGTCAGTTTTAGGGATACCAAATTTTTTTCACCAGTATAATGATTGGGTTTTGTATGAAAAATTTCATTTTATTAGGGCCCGTTATTCTGTGCTGGGGGTTTTTCACCTTTTTTTAAATTTTATGGTTAAATGTTTTAGCATTTTCGTTGACTATCGAAAGGTCGATGGTCGATGTCGACCATCTTTGCAAGGGGAGTCGATAGGGAGGGTCGTTAGGCGTTTACCCTTAAAGTTTGGGGGGAGCCCAAAAACTTTTTTCATTTTTTTCACCCAAAAGGGCTGGGGAAGAAGCGGGGTTAACATCCAAACAGTAAAAAGGGTACTGCTAACTTAGGCAACACCTTGGTTATAAAGCCAAGAAAAAAGTCACCGGGCCATTCACTATCCCCGTGTTTTTTACCCCCAGCATGGGCCCTTTTTTAAAAATGCAAACACCAAAAAATTAAAAAGTGCCGGGAAGGGGGGAGTAAGATTTGGAAAAAATCTTTTTACTTGGGAAATTTGGGCATTTAATTTCCCCCGTCCGGGGAAAGCCCGCATTTTTCCCCCAAAAAAAGAATGACCCCCTGATTTAAAAGTGCCGGAAAAAAAAAGGGGTCTTTTTAACCACCATTTTAGTTGAAATGGACATTTATTTACCTTTTCCCGGGCCATGCATGAGCCCCCAAAATGCATGACCCCCCAAAATTAAAAAATGCCCGGGGAAAAAGGGTCTTTCAACCACCATTTTTTGTTTCACTGGGGAAAATTTACTATACCCGTCCTGGGCCAAAAGCATGAGCCCCAAAAACCCGCATGACCCCAGATTAAAAAAATGCCCCGGAAAGAAAAAGGGTCTTTCAACCACCATTTTTAGTTTCACTGGGACATTGACTATACCTGTCCTGGGCCACAGCATGAGCCCAAACCTGCATGGACCCCGATTAAAAAGTGCTTGGGAAATAAAGGAAAGTCTCTTCAACCACCATTTTAGTTTCACTGGACATTGGACTATACCTGTCCTGGGCCACAGGCATAAGCCCCAAACATGCAATGACCCCAGATTAAATAAGTGCCAGAATAAAGGGGTTCTGTCAACCACCATTTTAGTTTCACTGGTACATTGACTATATCTGTCCTGTGTACCGCAGAATGCCCATTAAACCTGTCTGACCCACACTTAAATATGTGCCAGGGATAAAAAAGGATGGTCTTTCAACCACCATTTTCGTTGATCAGGACATAGACTATACCTGTCCTGGACGCAGTATATGACCATTAAACCTGTTATGACCCCAAATTAAAAAGTGCCGGGGGGAAGGGGGGAAAGGGGAAAAAAAAGGAAGTCTTTGAGCCAAATTTTAGTTGAACTGGGACATTAAACTAGATCCGTCCTGTACGCAGAATCGACCATTAAAACCTGGTCTGGACCCACAGATTTAAAAAGTGCAGAAATAGTAGGTCGTTTCAACCACCATTTTAGGTTTCACTGGACATGTTACTGTCCCTGTCCTGGGTAGCGCTTTGGCCCGCCGGATGAGTGCAGGACCCAATTGAGCTTCACTTGGAAATACTGGTGGGGTTAAGCTCCTGTTCTACCCAGGTGCCCGTTTTGTTTGGCATTCTTTTTGCTTTTTTTACTCAAATGGCTGGAGGAAGGATTTGGTCTCTGTACTTTGTTCTCTGTCCGTGCGCAATTCTTCCATGGTCCGCTGAATAACCTACATCTGGTCTAAGTTTTCCTTGTACCTCCCTTGTACAATTCAGAAGAATTTTTTTACCAGCTATTTTGTACAGGCAAGTTTTTAGTAGTTGAATTCTAGTAAACACTATTTTTAAAATAGGATGGAATCCCTAACCCCCAAAAGGTCTTTGTTACTCTTTTTTTAATTGTATTAAATGGTTTTTTGTCTCAATACAGGGTTTGATTAGCTATTTAAAGATCTTGATCATATATCACAAGTCATTTTGCATATGTGTCCATTTAACAGTGTCCTACCTATTTCCTGGTTTTGACTGCAACCATCACCTTGAGCCACTCTTGACAATTTGTTGAAGAACAAATGTCTGTTAGAAACAACATTTTTTATAATAGGACCTGTAGTATAGCTGCATTTCAAAAGCAAAAATGCCCCCAAAAAGTCAAACAGGACCCCTTGAAGCACTTTTTGGACTATTGTGAAGAACATTTGTCTGTTAGAAGAACAACATTTTTTTATAATAGGACTGTTTGTATTGCTGCATTTCAAAGCAGCATGGACCCAAAAAATTATTTAAAATATTACTTCTCATGGCCACTGTTAAAAAATTGTGAGGGAGGGAAATATGCCACTTAGTAAGCCACTTTTCTGTTCCAAAGGATCCATATCTTGCCGGTGATTGCACAGTATCATGACCCCAAAAAAATTAATAAATGTGACCCTTCTAAGCCACTATTAAAAATTGGGTGAGGGAGGGAAATGCCACTTTTAAAAGCCACATTTCTGTTCCAAAGGACCTATTTATAGCTGATATCTCACACCAACATGACCTATATAAACCATTTGACAATGCGGGAATAACTTCCATTATAAGTTAAAGGTGAGGGTAATTGGAAATACGGGGTTGTCATGAAACTTGCTGTCTTTTTTCAGTCTCCTCTCAAGCCAAAACCAGCAAAAATGAACTGTTGGGGGAATAAGAGAGAAAATAAAAAATTGCTGAGTAAGAAAGAAATGATCATTTTCAAAAAAAAGTTTTCAAGAGGGGACCATTTCTGTTTGAAGAGGATTGTGAAGTAGGACTGGAACTAATCGGTGGACCTTGGCATTTGGGGCCACAAATCATCAGAGACTCCATGCCGATTCATCGTTGATTGGAAAGGCAAACGATCCACATTATCTGTTGGAAAGCCGGATGCGTTTTGTTCGTTTTGACTCCTCCAGCTGTGCTGAAGGTCCCGCTCGCTATGCGCTGGTGACGGGGCAGGACAAACACCTCTATGGCGTGTGGCGAGCGAGCTCTGGCCATTCGTCCATTTGGATACCCAGGATAAGTCTATTTGGGTCCGGAACACATACAAAAACATCGGTTTGTTGAGTACGCAGATAGTCGTTTGCTACCATGATCTTAAGCTGGTCTCTGTGTGTTTGGATGTGTGGCCCTGCATTTGCATGCGTTGGTGAGAGTGGTAATAAAGATTGCAGAGGTCACCCATTAGGTTTCGGCCACCTTGACTGCTGCGCTGTGTTTCCGTACGGCTACTTGGCACTCTAGTGCTGTCACGGCGCTGTATGTTGTTCCACAGTGACATTGTGGGAACGTGAAGCGACGGGGGGGGGGGGCCTAAAACGATGTATCAGTTGATCAATCAGCAAGGTCTCCATTTCCTGCATTTTACTCTTATTTCGGGTGGGTGGAAGAAAGTGCTGTGTTTTGTTTTTGTCTGGGGATCCAAGGGGGTGGCACCAGTAACTGTTGTTATTTTGATGGCCTTTTATTGCGGTGGATCATGTTGGAGGAAATGGAGAATCCAAAGCACTCATGTGAGAGATTGGAGCCTGATTTCCCAAGCCTCTGGGTTGCGAGGGGACACTAGCATACTGATCTTCCTCAGATTCCTCCTCCGCCTCTCAGTATTCGTGCCAACCTCTTTCCAAGGCAGGGTCGTTGGTGTCTAGGAATTCCTCTCCTCCTCTCCTCCGCTGCCTCCGCACTCAGCTTCAAATCACAGCCCTGACTTGCTCTGTGATGCACCATGAGAGCTGATTGCACCACTTGCACTAGCTCTGGACCCCGAAACCACTGCCTAATGAAGACTGATGAAATTGTGATGGCGAAATCTGTCGGGCCTGTGGATTTGATGGAGAGGAAAGGCTCGTGTCCGCTCATCTGTGTTCTGTCTCCTCCTGCCCGGCGGCTGGCAGGGGACCTGTTGTTTCAGAGTGTTCAACGATTCGTTCACAGAACTATGATCATCCACAATTGCTCCATGCTGGACAAAGGGCATTGTTCCGACACTGACCATTTTGGTGGCTTCTTCAAAAACTGGCAAGGATAGTGCAGTGCTCTTTCACCCTGCCTCACTCCGGTTGGCTAACCCCCGGGTTCACGCACCGCTGCTTGTCAGGCAATGTGGTCACTTCGATTTTTTTTGCGTCCGTGTCGGCATTGCGCCTGCTTGCCACAATCGCTGGAGCATGTGGATGGTGGAGAATTCCAGGCGTGTTGCCATGTCAACAATGAGACGGTTGACATGGCAACGCAGCCAGGCGGGAACGAAGCTGGGTTTTGGGGAATGGTGTCGGCGAACGGGAAGTGCGAACTTAGACTTAAGCCTTCTCAGCAGGGCCTGTCCAGACCCAGGTTTTAGCTCTTTTTAGAAAAATTTCTGGTCGACAAGGTTCATGACATTGTGCCAGGCACAAGGGATGTGCTCCAGTCTACCGATCTTAAGGGCGGGCCAGCAGATTTCGCCCCGTTATCGCACAACACCTTGCCTGCCAAGGTTCTTGGCACCCAGCCAGCGCGCGGTTCGCGCAGCTAGGAGAGCCACCGTCCACAGCTCCGTGACCTGTGTTGTGGACGGTCTCCCATGACAGATTCATTTCAACTCGGGCCTGGTTTCTCTGGGCACGTGATGCACCAGAGGGACCTTGGGGGGGAAAAAAGGAAACCCTGCTCCATCACCTGCGGTTTTTTTTGAAGAGCGTCGCGCGAGCCTGAGATAAGGCCACCGGTTCCTTCCCCCCAAGAGACATCACCCAGTGAGCTGTCTACAGAGATATAGTGGCCTTTGGCCGTGCTTACTAGTCCATTTGTGTCTGGTGGTCAGTATGGACTTTTCCGGACACAGATTGCAGACAACGTGCTTGAATATTTAGTGCAACCACGTGGCGGCCAGGGCATGAGGGTAGGCTTTTTCTGGCAAAGAAGCCTGTCTCGGCAGCTGGTATTGGGGGGAGGCAAGGGCCATGAACGTGGCGGAACCCCATTGTGTCCAACCAGACGGTATAAAAAGGCAACATTTCCAAGGCCAAAAGCTGGCATTGCCGACATTCAGGCTTTTGGTTTTGGGATGGTTTGGGTGTTTTTTTTTAAAGTGTCGTTTCTTCTGCTCCCAAACCTGGAAGGGAAGACAGAAGGCTGGCTGTTAGACTTGGCCGCTGTACGGCGTGGCACAGGTCGTCCAAACTGGTGGATGGAGAAAAAGGGGTAATAGGATGGTCTCTGGTGGTGCTGGTTGTGGTACTCGGGCGACGGTGGAGGCTGAAGCGGTAAGGTGATCCCTGATCATGACTCTGTGAGACATTGAGGCAGCTGAGGAACGCTTGGTGGTGGCGGGAGGAGGAGGGAGGCGGGTATGGGGATGACAGAGGGTGTGACAGTGGTTGGAGGCCCGGCGTCTGTCTGGCCTTTTTTGGCCAAGTGTTGCACTCCATGTCAAATACTCATGCATTCGTCTGTTGTGACTAGACATGTTGGTGGTGGTTAAACCTAAGGTTCTTGCCTCTACTTATGCGTTTACGGCATGGCGGCATATGACTTCGACATGGGTGAATCAGAGGCTTGCTCTAAAGAAGACCCAGACTTGAGAGGTCCTGGACCTTTTTGACGGCGTAATAAGCGGAGAAAGAGGAGCGGGGTTTGCGCTGACCGTAGCTGGCGGATAAACTCATATCTGCGGACCCTTCTCGCGACCGGCTCTCTCCCTTTTTGGGCGGTACCCGTACTGACACTCCCCCCATCGTTTTTCCTCCTCGTCCTGTGATGTGATAAGCGCTCACAAGCAAATTTGCTGAAATGACCACGTTGGATCCGCAATGTCGGTCATCATCTTCATCAACACTGGTGATCTTGGTCGTTCCTGACTATTCGTGCATCCAGGAGCTGCGGGGCTTCAGCAAGAGGGAATGCAAGGCGTGGCCGACCGCCCACCCAGGGTTTGTTGCCGTTTGTCAGCGGCTTTCTTCTCCTCTCTGAGGGCATCAGTAACTAGGCGTCAGGAGCAGAGAAAATCATCCTCTTGGCTCTTGATCTTGTACATGCCTTTGACCCAACTGTATTTTTGTCATCAAAGAGGTCTTCAGAAAAATGCATTATCCACTAGTGGTGGGTTACACGATTTGGGACATTTGGGCTGGCTTCTTGGTGGGCGGAATGCTGGTAGATGCTGATGTCGACATTTGTGGGCCGTGGACTGGGAGGACGAGGAGGTATGAAGGCTGGGGATCGCTCAGGTTTTTTTGCAGTAAACCACCTGAAGGTACAGAGCTTGGCGACGAATGTTCGTTTACTGAGATGCACTGGGCCCTGACCCAGCGATGACAGGCCTACGGTTGCCTGAACTGACGATTCCGCTGGGCATGCGTATTCTGTCGCCAGCATGGAAGGAGCATCTTCTCTCGTCCTCATACCTCCATGTTCCTACCCCCCTCTTTGCTCGGCTTACCACTGAAATTTCGCTCACTGTTCAGATAATTATGGAAGGTATGGAAAGCGTTTTTGAAAGTCTTCTCTTATTAAAAGACGGCAAATCACAGCTACTCTCTTTACTCCCTCAAATCAAAAAAAAAATTGCTGGGATTCTAAAGATAACTGCCTAAGTAGAATCTAACTCAACAAAGCTGGCCTGCGCCAATAGTGAAAAAAACACGTATCTGAAATGGTATTGGGATAATACAAGGTGTTTTTGGCTCCTATCAATTTCACCTGTGGTGACTACAAAAATTGCTTTGTATTCAAATTTTATCTGCAAAGTAGATCATCAAACAAAAGCGGGCTGGAGGGGCGCCCAAAGTGAAAAAAAAACACGTATCTGAAATGGTTTTTCGGATATATATAAAGGTATTTTTGGCTCCTATCAATCTTCCCCTGTTGGTGACTACAAAAATTGCTGGGGATTTCATATTTAACTGGCAAGTAGAATCTATCATCAAAGTGGCCAGCGCCCACTAAGTGGAAAAAAAAAAAAAAAAATAAAAAAAGAAAAAAACACGTATTTGAAATGTATTAGGATAATACAAGGTTTATTTTTGGCACCTTCAATTCACATGTGGTGACTATAATAATTGCTGGATTCAAATTTAAGTCAAGCTGCCTCAATGAACAAAGCTTTGTAGTGTGCCAAAGTCAAAATAAAAACACGTATCTGTTATGTATTGTATAATTACAAGGATTTTGGCACCTTTCAATTTTTAACCTGTGGGTGACCTATAAAAGTGCTGGATTCAGATTTAAGGGCAAAGCTGCATCAATGATCAAAGTTGGTAGTGCGCCAAAGTAAAAAAAACACGTGATCTGTTATGTATTCGTATAATACAAGATATGGTTGGCACCTTTCAATCACCTGGGGTGACTATAAAAAATTTGCTTGGATTCAGATGTTCAGTGCCTAAGCTGCCTCAATGAAACAAAAGCTGTATTGCGCCAATTCAAAAAAAAAAAAAACAGTATATGTTATGTATTTGTAATTATACAAAGACATTTTTTGTGCACCTTTCACTTCACCTGTGGTGCTATATAAAATTGCTGGATTCTAAGGTTAAGTGCAAGGGTGGATTATATCAACAAGGTGGAATGGGCCAAAAATTGAAAATTGACACCCTATCTGAAATGTTTATTTACTGATATTATAAAAGTGGGAGTTTTGCACTAACAATAGTGACCGCAGTTACTAGAAAGGATGTGTATTCTATAAGTTTCTGGTCTGACCAAATATCCAGGAAATATTTAATTAGAAAACTGTTATAATTAAGCTATTGCAGTTTGCAAATGTCTACACTAAGTCTGGTTGAACTTTATCCAGTGTTTCTTTATAGAGCTTGTCTGTGTTCGCCCGTGGGACCCCCCCTCCCTCCCTGTGGACTTTTTAATGCGGGTGATGCTCCTTTTATAAAATTCTCTACTAAACTACATAAAATCTTCCAATCTCTATATCTAACCTAATTTGTAAGGATCAAGCTAATAGTTAGAGGTTTTCTCTGTGAAGAAATAATAATTTCGCTGAGCTGTTTGGAACACTAAGCAGAGCGCGCACTTTCCTTCTGCTCTGTGAGACGCTGAGAGACACTGAGGCTCTGAACAGGGAAACGCTTTTGTTCTATGTAAGTTTAACGAGGGTCATGTGAGTTTTTCCAGCCAATTGGCAAACCATAACATCCCAGTTCATGACGTGCACACACATCTCACCCGGATTATTCTGTAAGCTGATTTGTGGCCGCCTCCCACCCCAAATGACAGGTAGGAGGGAGCGCCGAAAACAATGGCGGCGCTCATTAATAGATTGATGCTCAGATTTTAACCTATAAAATTTTCGCCATGTTCTAAAAATTTCGACTTCTCATTATAAAAAACGGTGCCGATTTCAACTTTGTCGATTATATAATCGCCGCAACTACTATGCTTGGTTGTTTAATTGTGAGTGGTAAATAGCTAGCTGTTTCTGTGCTGAATGTAGAGATATTAAATGTTAACAGATTCATTCTCAGCAATAAAGTGTTACATGTGACATCCTTCTGCTACCAGTAAACCTAGAAGGGGGAACAACAGAGGGCGCTTTGGGTATATATGTATACATAACTATATACCCCTAAGTTTCAGGGGGACTACTTTACATTAAAATTTTATCATTTTTAAAAAACATTTACAGTAAAATAACATTTACTGGATTTTACTTCAAGGGAATTAAAAATAAAAAAATTATGTTTTTTTTAATAAAAATTTTAAATTTTTAAATTTTTGATGGGGGTTTAAAATTTTCCCCATATATTATTTAAATTTGAAAAAAAATCCAAAAACTTGCAGTTTTCATTCTGGCCACTGAACCTAATAACATCTTATCACTTTCTGTTCTGAACAAAATTTCAGATCTCCTTTTTATCCTCACAGGCGGGATTAAAAAAGGTGACTAAATGTGAGATTTACAGGACCACCTTCAAAAATAGGTGATGATCCAGTCACCCCTCCACCCCAAGCAAAATTACTTATTCCCAAGTCACGGAGCATGCAAAAGTTTTTCTCATAGAAGTAAATAAGCGTCCTGTTCCAGGTTAAATTTGCCTATAGCTTTTAAAAAAAAAGCATATGTCTAAATGCTGTTAAAAAGAACTCAGGCAAGATGGCTGCCCCGTAACCATATAGAGAAAACAACATTGACAAATATACAACTAGAAAATTGCATCATTATCTGGTTTTATTTAGTAAAAAAAAATATTGTTGATACATTTCCTCTAAATACATCTAAACATACGATTTTATATGGTACACTGCAAATTATTTAGAACAGTAAAATCTTTCACATACTACATGCAGTATGCTACAGCTGCTTTCCAACACCTTTGCTTAACCCAACACCTCCAAAGAAAAAAAATATTACACTTCATTTTTTTCCTCCTTGCCTTCCAAAAGCCATAACATTTTTATTTTTCCACCTACACAGACATATGAGGGCTTTTATTTTGTGGGACAAGTTGTACTTTCCAGTGGTGTTTATAATAGAATATTCTGGGAAACCGCAAAAAAATTCTAAGTGGGGAAAAATGTGAAAAAAAATTTACTTGCGCAATGTTTGCGGGATTTTTGTTTTTGCGGCGTTCAATCTTCGGTAAAAATGATGTGTTCTCTGTATTCTACAGGTTGATACACATCCGACAATACCAAACATGTACCGTTATGTTTTGGTGGCACAAAAAAAATTCTAAATATTTTCTATATTTTAAATTTGAGCCGCAGCACCGTTTTGTGCTACCAATAACTTTTTTGCACTAACAACTACGGACACCTACCCACTTTTATTCCAATTTTTATAGCACATGAAATTACCCAAAAACGCAATTTTGGCGTTTGGAATTTTTTTCTTCTACAGTGTTCAGCGTATGAGATAAATGATGTTATATTTTAATAGATCAGACTATTTTGGATGCAGCAATACCAAATATATGTAACTTTTTTTTCTTTTTTTTCTTTTTTCTTTGCAAAATGGCAAAAGGGGGTGATTTGAACTTTTAATACTTTTTTATTTTTTTATACTTTAAAACTTTTTTTTTTTACTTTAACATTGAGTCCCCCTGGGGCACGTCACCCCTAGGGGGTGCGATCATTAATACAGCCTAATGCATTGCATAGACAATGCATTAGGGTGTACTATGATGGGTGTACCAAGCCCCCCGCACAGTAACCGCTGGGTGTTAGCTGCAATTAGCCGTTAACACCTGGCGGCTGTGTAACAGGATCGCGCTGCGATCCTGCTACACAACTCCTTGACGCCACCAGGACGTACCCATATGTCCAGGTGGGTTAAGGGGTTAAATATATAGGTTTAGTGCATAGATATTGTAGCACAACCAAGCTTTGTACATATACAAGGTACCAGAAATGGACCAGAACTGGGCTCTGTGCATAAGATTTTACATAGAGCATGTATGGTGTAACAAAATCAAACTGTGCAAACCTTGAGTAATAGGACAATGCATAGATAATATATGCTGTAACAGAATCAAGCTTGGTGTAGGAATGGTGTATATTAGAAAAACCAAGCTTACTGCATAGTTAAAATACAAGAACCAAGATCAGTGCACACTTGCTTTAATAGAACCAAATTCTGTGCATACTTGGCAACAAAATATATTAACAAAACCAGGATCAATACTTAAAGGGTTGTTCCCGCCATAGACTGATGGCATATCGCTAGACTATCGCATCAAAGTCTGACACATGCAAGTCCCATGTCTGGAACCCACACGTATCTCAGAAACAGGCCACTGAAAGTTACATAGCTGAATGGAGAGCTGGTCACACTTGTGCATGACTCTCCATTCTGTTCTAAGGGAGATCTGAGCATAGTCGAGCCCAGCCCTCTGATGTACTCAGAACATCCATAGAACAGAAGTGGAGCTAATCTCAAGCGTGACCATCTGTCCATTTTGTCCAGTAACTTTCAAGGGTCCGTTCCCACAGGTAGAACCCATACCTATCAGACTTTGCAACATGCCATCAAAGTCTATGGTAGGAACACCTTTTTAACCCCTTCCCAACATTAGACATACCCATACATCCTAGCAGGAGGTGCGTTCCCGCAAATGGACATATGTGTACATCCTGGAGATCTTGTGGGATTACAAATGTGATTGTAATCGTGACATGGGACCACTTAGCTCCGATGCTCTATTAAGATCGCCAGAGCTAAGTCACACGTTAAAGAAGGGAGCTTCTTCTGCCTGCTCTCGGCAAGCAGCGGCACAAACGTGCTGTTGCTATCTCCTACCAGACAGCCCTGGGATGTAATAAACACTTCCCGGGCTGTCTTTGATGTCACCATGCCCGGCAATGCATTGTAGGCATTGCCGGGCAGGGTGATTAACAGTCAGCATGGAGACTAGTACACAGCAATAAGCTGTGTACTGACCTCTTATTGTATGAGTGATTAGAAGATCACTCATAAAATTCCCTTAACGACCTGCCCTATACATACGTCCCATTAATTTACCCGCATGGTGTACGCCATTAAAAAAAAAAATTGGTTTCGTTCATTCCGCAGTACATAAAATGGAATAAAAAGCAATCAAAAACTCATATAAACGCCAAAGTGGTAGCAATTAAAATGTCTGTTCATCCCACAAAAAAAGGTCCTTACACAGCTCTGTATACGGAAAAATAGAAAAGTTATGGCTATTAGAAGATAGCGATGCATAAATATTGTTTTACACAATAGAAACACTTTTTTTTAAGCGCTTCAAAAAAACTATCTAAATTGGGTATCGCTGTAATCGCACCGACCCACAAAGCACAACGAACTTGTCACATTCTCTCATATACAAATGAACGCTGCTCAGCATAATGTGGAATCCTTTGCACCTGCTTCTTTGCCTGGCTGAAATTCACAGCAGTGATCCGCACGGTTCACAGGTTCCCAGTATACTGCTAGACAAATAACTTTCAGCAAAAAGAAGATTAGAACCAGCGATTCTTCTGTGTTTAAAACTTTATGCCTTTATTTCCATCCGTGGATGTAGGGGGTACAGGGTATCGACCAACGCGTTTCGGGCATTCACATATTGCCCTTGTTCACGGTAATGCCTACATTTTCTGTTTCGTCTTAAATACCTAAAAGGGGCGGTACTCACATTACGACGTCATTTCCCCTTCAAATAAAAATAACAGAGCTAAAAGCTACACTGTGGTATTACATTGAAATAATTACATTTATTATATACAATGTGATGATGTTATAAAAGAGAATATGAATCAGAATACATTAGTAAATATAAGCTAAATCGTTCCTATAGTTCATTCCCGAAGGGAACTGTGTTTCTAATTCATATTTCCAGGCAGCTTCGCGACAGACAGCACATTGTGCTGCCAGTCACCTTCCATTTACGGGCATTCTACCTTTTCTTTCATACCAATGTAAAATCTGTAAATGAATTTTCATGGCATTTTAACGAAATGTTTGGTGGACCCCTGAGTAAGTGCTTTCCCTTTCTTTAAAT
>JAODAL010037398.1:0-40430 GCA_025379985.1 Phyllomedusa bahiana
TCAGAGCTCATAGAAGAAGAACCCATAGCAACAATCAGAGCTCATAGAAACAATCAGAGCTCATAGCGACCAATCAGAGCTCATAGCGACCAATCAGAGCCGATATCAACCAATCAGAGCCCACAGCAACCAATCAGAGCCCATAGCAACAATCAGAGCTCATAGCAACCAATCAGAGCCCATAGCAACAATCAGAGCCCATAGCGACCAATCAGAGCCCATAGCAACAATAAGAGCTCACAGCAACCAATCAGAGTGCCCCTCTCATTTTTCCAGAGCACTATGTGAAATGAAAGAGGGGCGCTCTGATTGGTTGCTGTGGGCAACAAAGTGAGTTTTAGACCTAGACAGTTTTCATACATGTGGCCCAAAGACTGTCTGTGTTGCCCATAGCAACCAATCAGTTCTCTTACTATAGTAACCAATCAGAGTCCATAGTAACCAATCAGAGCTCATAGCAACCAATCAGAGCCCATAGCAACCAGGGTCCATAGTAACCAATCAGAGCTCATAGCAACCAATCAGAGCCCATAGCAACCAGGGTCCATAGTAACCAATCAGAGCTCATAGCAACCAATCAGAGTCCACAGCAACCAATCAGAGTCCATAGTAACCAATCAGAGCTCATAGCAACCAATCAGAGCCCATAGCAACCAATCAGAGTCCATAGTAACCAATCAGAGGTCATAGCAACCAATCAGAGCTCATAGCAACCAAACAGAGTCCATAGTAACCAATCAGAGTTCATAGTAACCAATCAGAGCTCAGCTTTTATTTTTCCAGAGCACTCTATAAACCCCTTAAGAACCCAGCCTGGTTTGACCTTCCTGACACAGCCCTATTTTTGAAATCTGACATGTGTCAATTTATGTGGGGAATAACTTTTTGACACTTTTAACCTATCCATGTGATTCAGAGATTGTTTTCTCGTGACACATTGTGCTTTAAGTTAGTAAGAAATGTTATCCATACAATCCTTGTTTTTTTGTAAAAAAATATCAAAATTTCATGAAAATTTGGAAAAATTAGCGTTTTTTGAAAGTTGAAAAATTTCTGTGTGCAAGACAGATAATTATTCACCACAAAATAGTTTATAACTAGCATCTACCATATATCCACTATAGGTTTTGGCATCATTTTTTAAATGTCTTTTTTTTTTCTACGACATTAGGGGGTTTTTAGAAATTTAGTACGTAGTAATTTCTCACATTTTCAAGAAAATTTGCAATATACATTTTTTTTAGGGACCATCCAGTTCTGACTGGCTTTGAGGGGCCTGCATGTTAGATACCCCCATCAGTGACGCCATCTGAGAAACTAGACCCCTTAAGGTATTTACAACACCATTAAGGAAGTTTGATAACCCTTTAGATATTTCACAGAAATTAAAGCAAAGTGGAGGTGAAATTTTGAAATTTCACTTTTTTTGCAGATTTTTAAATATTTATCCATTATTCACTGAATACGGTAAATGTGACCAGGTAAATGCAACTTAATATCAATTCCCCCAGGTCTGTCGTTTTTAGAGACATCCCATATGTGGCCCCCGTGTGCTATTTGGCTCAACCACAAGCACCTACTGGACTCTAGGGTCTCATTTTCAATACGATTTTATTTAGACGCCATTTGTGGACACCCTAAGGTGCTAAAACTTAATTAACACCCCTAAATAGACCGCATATTGGAAACTACACCCCTTAAGGAATATATCCAGGGGTGCATTGAGTATATAGACCCTCACAAATTTTTTTTAGCATAAAGCTGTGAAAAATAAAATTTTTTTTCCAATAATCTGCAATTTTAGCTTAAAATGTTTCATATATACAAGGAATCCTGGAAAAAAGAACCCCAAAACTTTGTTAAGCAATTTTTCCAAGTTCGGAAAAATACCCTACATGTGGGTGGTAAACTGCTGTTTTGGGCGCATGGCAGGCCGTATAAGGGAGGGAGCACTATTTGGCTTTTGGAACGCAGATTTTGGTGGGGGCCCTGTCGCATTTGCAAAGCCCCAAAGTAGCAGAAACAGGCGAAACCTTCCCGAAGTTGCCCCATTTTTTTGGGTTTTAACACCCATCAGGGATCTCATCTAGGGATGTATTCTGCATTTTAGGCACACAGGTGTTCCATTTTTTTTTTTTTTTTTTGTATTGGGCAATGAAAATGGGGGGAAAAACGCAGTTCGGTCATTGTTTTTTGAGTTTCAATTTTACAGCATTCGCCGTGCAGTGTAAATGATGTGATAACTTTACTATGGGGGTCGGTACAATACAATGATATAGATTTTATATAGTTTTTTCTGTTTTATTACTTTTACATAGTAGAAATACATCTATAAAAAATTGCGTTTTTATGTTTCCCTATTCTGACAGCATAAACTTTTTTTATTTTGCTGTGTGCAGAGTGTGTATGGGCTTGGTTTTTTTTGCGGGATGAGTTGAAGTTTTTATTGGTACCATTATGGGGTGCATATGTTGCTTTTTATTAAGGTTTTTGTGAGATGTTTTGAATAAAATACAACAATCTTGGTAGTGTTTTTTATTTTTATTTTTTATAGCGGTCACTGTACGGTATATATGACATGGTAGCTTTACTCAGCAGGTCAATACGATTACACCGATACCCAATTTTTATATTTTTTTATGTTTTACTGCTTTTATACAATAAAAACACTTTTATTCAACCAGGAAAATATGTTTTTGCATCGCCATAGTCTGAGTGCCGGGGTCGGGGCCGACGATGCGGGATGTCAGCTGTAATATACAGCTGACACCCCGCACCGATCGCGCGAACTCTGCTTTAGAGTTCGCGCGATCCTCAGGACGTATCTATACGTCCAGGTGCGTGAACCCCCCAAACGACCTGGACGTATGGATACGCCCAAGGTCGTGAAGGGGTTAAATGAAAGACAGTCTTATGACTAGACAGTTTTCATATATAAGGCCCATTTTTTTCATGTTGCCTTGGTTTTTGGTGTCCTAGACAAATAAGGCAAATGGCACCCCTACTACATGAGATCTAACACATGGCGCCTTCAGCTGTACCCTCCTCAGCTAGATGAAATGGGAAAAAAACCTGATTGCGCCATTTCTTTTGGAGGTGTGGTATGAATGACATAGGGCGACATGTATGACTTTTGGCGCCCAGGAGCCGTTTTCTTTTTGCACGCATTAGTAAAATAGAATGCTCCTGAATCTATGAACCTGTTCTACTGTGGGTCATAGATTTAGCACTTTCTAGCTACAAAGCGACACTTCTGGCTCAGTTAAACCACTTATAAAGTGCTTCCACCTGTTCCAGGAGTAATGCGCTTGGAATTGCCGTACTGAAGATATAAATTTATAGCTTTTTACGGTTCTAGTGCGTCCCGTCTCCCGCACACACCTCCCATCTCAGGTGCATTACAATATCAAAAGTCATGTCATTTTCAGACTCAACGACCCTAAAAGACCCCAAAAATTTCATCTCAGTCACCAAAAGTTCTATTTCCTATGTCAACATATTTGGTTGCATATAGGGTTAGACTGCCCCATTGGAGAACAAGAGAAACCACTGTAGGTAGTGCGCACTGTCTGACATATTCTCAGCAATAATGTTGCCCACAAGGTCCTGCAGAAGAAGATGGCATCATGTTCTCCTGTTTTTTTTTTTTTTTAAGTCTTTAAAGGATTTTACATGAATAGTCAACCCTTCATTGGAGTACAACATGCACATAGCTGTGTCTGGTACTGTAGTTGTCTGGCATGCTAGTGACCACTGCTGTCACTTTTGCTAATTGATGGGAATCCTGTAGTTGGAATCCTTGCCAATCACACATGGCTGGCATCTGCTAGAGGATGACATGAGGTCTATCAGTGCATGCTATTGTTAGGCCAGTGGCTGCCATGTTAAAGGGGTTGTCTCACTACATTGATTCATCTCACCTCGGTCCTGTTTTCTTGGTTTAATTTTGAATTCAGGGGCGTGTTTACCGGCTTCCACTAGACTGCAGTAGAAACCAGGTCTGTAGCTATAGCAACCAGTGCTGGCAGCCTATCAGGATAGATCAAACAGGTCTGTAGCTATAGCGACCTGAGGAGCTGATGCAGCCCATACAAGAGGGGATATCTAGGAATAGGTAGGACATTGTTAATGGACACATATTACAAAGTGACTTGTTTTTGCAAGATCTTTAACATAAAAAGCAATCCTTGTAGTGAGACAACCCCTTTAAGTCATTAGCACCCTCCACAGATATAAGAGTGCTGATGGGTTCACAGAGAGCCCCCTCATATGTTAAGTTCCTTAAAGGGGTTTAACAACCATCGACTTTGATGGCATATCACTAGGATATATCATCAAAATCTGTTAGGTGCGTTTCCCACCTCTGGGACCTGCACCTATTTTGGGAACGGCCACAGAAAGTTACAGAGCAGACTGGAGAGCCAGTCACGCTTGCATACAGCTCTCCATTCTGTTCTATGGGAGTTCTGGGCAGAGCCGAACTCAACGCTCAGCTGTACTCATAACTACCATAGAACAAAATGGAGACTAACTGCACAAGCATGACCAGCTCACCAGTCCGCTAAGAAACTTTCAGGGGTCCGTTCCAGAAATAGGTATGGGTCCCAGACTTGAGGGAGCACCCCTTTAAGTAGACACATTCAGTGTTTTCCCTTAGAGCAGGTATCCTCAAACTGCGGCCCTCCAGCTGTTGGGAAACTACAACTCCCATCATTCCCACTGCTATAGATTATATAAATGCATGATGGGAGTTGTAGTTTCCCAACAGCTGGAGGGCCGCAGTTTGAGGATGCCTGCCTTAGAGGATATAAATCTGTCCTGGTCACGTGATGGACACACATGTGCACAGTTTGGTGCAGTATGCGTCTTAAAGCTTTTTCTTCCAATGAACCTGTGCGTACATCACATGATCAGGATAGATTTTTATGCCCAGAAGGTTTCTATTGAATGACAGCAAGTGATCCTAAAACCAGTGAGGAGTTCATTTATACCATAAATTGGAAAATTGTACATCTTTTCAAAACCATAATGCTTATATGCTAAATTCGGACTATCCCTTACACTCAATAAATCACAGCCCTGTGGTAAGATAAACTTTTTCCTAAACTTTCCCCCAAGTTACTGATTTATAAATACGTTTGTCACTTGCCTTACTTTGGTGTCCCCATAGGGTATGATTTGTTTGTGGACATTCATTCTGTTTTCACTCCCTACACTGATATATCGATGACGTATTTTGTTTCTCTATGCTCAGGACAGATAACTCTGTATATTTGCACAGGGTATGCATGCCTTATGTCAGCCCTATATTTAAATACTAAGAGGGATGAACAAGCAGCCTGGGAATTACAAACTAATGTTTAGAAAGCGGCTTCCTGAATGCTACCTCGTAGCGGCCATGGAATGCATGTCATCGGTGCAACGAAACGTTTGCTGAATGGAGTGCACATATTTCATCGTGGGGCTGCCACTGTTTACTCCTCTGATGGGAGGAAGGTCCAAGTGGCCTGAACATCCTTGGGGGGTCTGGACATTTTTCATTGGTCCATGTGTCGGTGCTCACATAACATGTTGACATGGAAAATGACCAGAGCCCAGATAAAACAGGCTGACTTGTTTCATATTACCAAACGATTCATTCTAAGACCTCACGTCAGATTGTTCTGTTTTGTATTAAAGGCTTTTGTATATTTTAAAAATGTCATTCTCGGGATTCACATGAATTCAACAAAACAACAGGTCTGAAGGTTAGCTATACTGGAACAGCAGAGTAATCCAAAATGTATACAGTGTGCTCGGTTACATGGACTACATCCATGTAAATCTAAGTCCAATTGCTCTCCACCACCCATGACTAAAAATAAGTGGAGAAATTTGAGATTTAAAGTTAAATTAGGCTGATTGCAAAGCTCAGCAGAACACTTTCAGATTCTCAGTCATCAGTTCTGTCAAGACTGGCATCAACACCAGGCAAACCTGGGTAGGTGCCAGAGCATAGGACTAAATGCCCTATTCTGATCAAGCTGAGGCTAAAGTAGACAACGGTTCCACTATGCCTCTGTCATTCAAGAGCTTAATACCTAAGCTCTTGAATGACAGAGGCATAGTGGAACCGTTGTCTACTTTACCGCAAAAGGCTTTTCTCACCCTGCTGTTTCACTGAGTCACAAGCACTTTGTCTCCTCAGGCTGTTGGTGGTTCAATAGCAGTAATTAGCATATCTAGCCTCTCTGTAAGTAGCTGAGCTGTTACACTGACAAGTGCAGGAGATTTTATCTCCTCAGCAAACACAAGGTACATGTACTGTAAGGACTGACAACAATGGCTTATCTGGAATCTTGTTAGAGATAATTAGTTTGCTCTGGAGCTCAGACTGTCCATAGTGTGAGCTCCCACAGCTCCAGGATCACCACAAAAGTCCTTCAGGCATTGAGACAGAGGCAGTAGTAAGGTGCGTATGTTTATTGTGCAGACAGAACAAAACTTATGGCAACACATGCACAGCAAAACAGCAAACATAAACATAACTCCTGCTCGTCTGAGCACTTACTAACAGAGTTGTAGTTCCCTCACTAGCACCTTATGCAATGGTGTAGCAGACACTGGCTTCCTCCAGTGTGAACGCCTCCAGCCCAAAAGGTAGACTGGAGTTGCAGCCGGCACCAAGTCAGCTTACCTGCTGACCTTAAATTTGTTCCTGGCATGGAACATGGGGAGTAAGCACCCACCCTGCACTATGCTTACTCCCTATGAAATGCCGACCTGGGAATGGCTGGAAGCCATACTAACAAACAAATTAAACGTATGTTGACAGTCTGTACTGTCGACACCTATTTAATGTTGGCCTTTCACTCCACCAAGGCTCCTTACCTTGGTGGCATGTGTCTCGATTTCTCCAGGCATATGCCCAGAATCTGACTGGGATAAACACACCATTGCAGGCCTTCCCGGCTGCTGCCTTACAATAGTGATGTCACTCTCTGCTCTAATAATAGAGTTAAGATCAGGGAACCAGGTAACCATAGAAACCTGAAAAACAGAGAAACAATCCCACAATGCAGGGATAAGTACCGTTCCCCAATAACACGTTAACTATATCAGATAGGGAGAAAAAACTAAAAAATAACTTTTATTAAATATATGATTAAAATATAAACACCAGGCCGAAAACAGACAAGGAGTGCACTCAAGAGAAAATCCCTACAAAGTCTAAATGAAAACCTAACCTGCCCAAAAAAAACGGGATGATCGTCCCAACAAGGACGCTCCCGTCCGGAACCTAACCCTTACACTAATCTGACCCTATGCACCCCATGTCCCAACATGTTTCAACCCTCCCAAGATGTCAAAAAATGGTTTCCTCAGGGGAAAATTTATAAAGGGAGAAGAATATATACAGGGGGTCTAAATAATCATAAAACAAGGGTATTACAGAGTATATAGTCACTAATAAAACAAGGGTATAAGAGACAGGAGGATGTGGAAAGTGCACCAATAAAACCTGCACCACACACCTCAAATGAACACCCAAATTGTGCACCTAAACATAAAAGTAAAATATGCAGCCACAATTTAGGTGCACAATTTGGGTGTTCATTTGAGGTGTGTGGTGCTGGTTTTATTGGTGCACTTTCCACATCCTCCTGTCTCTTATACCCTTGTTTTATTAGTGACTATATACTCTGTAATACCCTTGTTTTATGATTATATAGACCCCCTGTATATATTTTTCTCCCTTTATAAATTGTCCCCTGAGGAAACCATTTTTGACATCTTGGGAGGGTTGAAACATGTTGGGACATGGGGTGCATAGGGTCAGATTAGTGTAAGGGTTAGGTTCCGGACGGGAGCGTCCTTGTTGGGACGATCATCCCGGTTTTTTTGGCAGGTTAGGTTTTCATTTAGACTTTGTAGGGATTTTCTATTGAGTGCACTCCTTGTCTGTTTTCGGCCTGGTGTTTACATTTTAATCATATATTTAATAAAAGTAATTTTTTAGTTTTTTCTCCCTATCTGCTATAAGTAACCATAGAAACCTGGGCACACTCAGAGCATATAGAATGTTTCATATCATGACTAAAGTAAAATCTAATGACCAATGTATTTAGAAAAACCTGTCCCTTCATGTTGAAAGCTAATCTTTGTAGGGATAAACTACCTTTAAGATAAGCAAAATTAGGAATATTTCGTTAAGCGATTACTTGGTGGTGATGTAATAAATATGTCTAAATATATTAAAGGTCAATATAGAGATCTCTCCCAAGATCTATGTATACCCAGGACTGGATCCAGAACAAGAAGGCATCTCAGAGTAAGTGAATGAAAGCCGAGCGCTGAAACCCAAATTTAATGGTGTGGAGCTAACCTGTCTCATGGTTACTGGTTATTAAGCTATGACCATGTCCAGTGAAGTGTTGGAGACTCATTTCCTATCTGCTACCCTTTTTCCCTGAAAATAAGACATCCCCCGAAAATAAGACCTAGTGCATTATTTTTATGCAATTCAGAGTTTGGCTGCTTATGCTGATGTTTGTGATATTAATACATGTTGATTTTTGTTCAACAATAAATGTGAATTCTTGTTCATGGAAAAATAAGACATCCCCTAAAAATAAGTCTTAGCTCGACTTTAGGAGCAAAAATTAATATAAGACACTGTCTTATTTTCAGGGAAACAGGGTAGGTGTAAGGGGATTGCTACATGGAAGAACCTCCAAATAATCTGCATATCCAGACCTTGGGATTCATGAGATACGGTGGTGGTACAAAAGACATGGCGGTGGTACAGGACATTCTGGACTCTAACATACCAGTGACACCCCACTCCACATCTATTAAGGGCCGAACAGTAAATGAGGTACAGTGGTTATCAGCTATGGGATACAAGGAGCCAAAGCAATGGTGGAATCAGTTTTGCAGAGAGAAAATGTGGTGGTGGGGCTTAACCTGTGTGACATATGGGCTTGCAGGGTGCTAGTCAGAATCATGAATATTAACAGACATAACATAGTCCTGGGGTCATAAAAACTAGTAGCAAAAATGTACCCTGTGTAAAGAATGCAAGCCCAAGATGAGCCCAGCTGGAGGTGTTTGATACAAATACCGGTACCCTGATGCTGAGTCAAATTTAGGCCAAAGCATCAATACCTCCCACCTCACAGGAGAATGGGTGAGATAAAGACAATTAGTTCTCCCAAAAAGTTCCAGGTGCGCTGCAATGCTCTATCGAATGCCTCTGCTCAGGTAATACTCTGAAGCAAAGTGTTGGACTCTTTGATCTAAAGAATATTTATCTTGTTGAAGAACAACTACAGGTTTAAATTTGAATTCTAGTATACTGTGTTGTATCCAAATATATGGAAGATAAGTGGCTAGATAAAATTCAAAAATATAATAAGCTAAGCTTTATCTGACAAAGTCTTTTTTTTAAGTGATGATGCATGCAAATAGCAGATAAAGATGAATTAAGGTTAATTAAGGTAATTAAGGTTAAAGAATATTAGGGATGCTTGCTATGCATCAGTAGTTGTACATACATATCGGTCAGAGGCGTAACTTGAAGCTCCGGGGCCCTAGTGCAAAAAGTGAAATGGGGTCCCCCAATTACCATGCGCCAGTTACAATTCTGGTGTCTCCGTCTGTGGCAGAAGGTCTTTTGGGCCCCCTCAGGCTGCAGGGCCCGGTAGCGACTGCTACCTCTGCACCCCCTGTAGCTACGCCCCTGATATCGGTCATTTTTATGTGAACAGTATAGCCTTCAGGTAGACACAGAAGTTAGAGCATGAAATCCCAACCAGGATTGCCCAGACAGTGACAACAGTACCAACACTCTCCCCAGCACTGTACCAGGAGGTCAAGGATTTGCTGAAGCATATGCAAGAAAAACGTGTTTTCCAGACTAGTAGGAGTCCCTGGGCTTCTTCAACTGTATTAGTGAAAAAGATCAATTGGATCCTATGGTTCTGCATGGACTATTCCTAAACACATTCACTGTAAGTGGTGCTTACCCAGTTCCCCAAATTGTTGACTTGCTGGCAGTTTCGGGTGGTCGCCCAATAATTTACAACTTTAATCTAGGCAGCAGATACTGGCAAGTGCAAGTAGCTCAAATGTTCTGGGAGAAGACAGCCTTTAAGAAGCTAATGGGACTGTTTGAATTCCTGCAGGTGCCCTTCAGATTACATCACGCCCCAGTCACCTTCCAGAGACCGATGAAGCTGTATCTGGGGGATCTAACCTAAGAATGCTTGCTAAACTACTTAGGTGTCATCATAATCTTCTCAGACAGCTTCACGGAGCAGTTAGAGGAACTAAAACAGGTTCTTGGAAAGTTAGAGAAACACTGGTTAAATCTGAGACCCACAGGTGTTTTTTTCTTGGAAGGCATGGAGTATCTCAAGTTGTTTGTCAAGATGGGTTCCAGGTGGTATGGAAAGTAGTGTTCATGCCCGACAATGTCAATGAGTTGTAAGCTTTCTTGGGGCTTCAGGGAACATCTTCTTTGGAGGTCCAGAGGTGGATGCTCCAGTGGAGACAAGCATTCTGGGAATTGAAAAAGCTGCTGACCAGTACCCTCTTATTACCTTATGTCAACTTTGATCTACGCTTTGTGCTAAAGACCAACAGAAGCTTTAAGGGTTTGAGAGCTCTGCTGATTCAGATACAGGAAGACAAAGATTAGATAACTGCATATACTAGCCGGGCATTGTGGGAGATTGAGAAGAACCCTGACATGTGTTGTCCCTTCAAGTGAGCTGTTGCCTGTAGTGTGGGCAGGTGACTGAGCAGTTTGCTGCTGATGGATAACAACTCATTGGTAAATGTAGAGACTTTGAAGCTGGAAGCTTTGGACAGTGTTGGATGACTCTTCACAGTACATTCAGCTTCAAGACGCAGTACCAACCAAGGTGGGGCAATGCCGACACCAATGCCCTATCCCATATAGAGAACCACCTGTCTCTAACAAAGAGCGAGAAGGGGAAGAGACCCCAATTTCGTGCAAAATGCCTTTTCACACATAGGCTAGGGACACTAAGGATCTGCCAAAACAGGAGGAAGAGGCAGGGTTGAATAGGGTCAGCGCCTGGTGATAACAAATCACCGGTGCGCTGGCCCACTCGCAGAACCCACAGCAGAGGAAACGGGGATACGAGAGTACCCATGACCCAAGGTGTGGGTCACGAGAGCACCCATACCAGTACTCACCCTCTTTGGCCTCCCCCTCTTTCTAGCCTGGAGGAACTACAGCACCAACTCACGGTTCAAGATGTTGTCTCCAAGCTCCCATGACCTTTCTTGCAGTCCGAATCCTTTCCAGTCAATAAGAAAGTCTCGCCTCCCCCGATCGTCTTCATGGCCAGGATCTCTTTCACTGCATAAACATTGGTGGTATCAGCTTCAGGAGAAGGGGAGATGACCTTCTGAGAAAAACAATTCAGAGCAAGCGGTTTCAGCAGGGAGTTGTGGACGGTGGGAGGAAGCCGGAGTTTATAGGCAACTCGGTTGATATGCTTTGGTACCTCGAATAGCCCCAAGAACCAAGGGCCTAGTTTGTAGCTGGGAATCTTCAGCTGTATGTCATGGCGGCCGCGGGCGCCGCTGCCCCTGCGGCCGTTTCCCTGCCTGCCAGGGCCGCGGCGCGGGCATCGCGGTCACCCGCGGCCACCCTCGTCCCCTCGCCGGCTCGCTTACCTGGCCCCGCTCCGGTGAACGGCGCTCCTGTCCGTCCCGGCCGTCGTGCGCATGCGCGCCCCCTAGCGCGCGCGCGCGACCGCTGGTTTAGATTTAAAGGGCCAGTGTCCCGGTAATTGGCTTATTGCCGGGCGCTGGTCCTATATAATGTATCCGCCCCCGGCACCTGTTGCCAGATTGTTGGTGTGCTTAGAGTGAGTTTGGAGTGTCCTTGAGTCCGTATTGCTTATCCGTGTACCAGTCCGTTCCGCTACGTTTCCTGACCTTGCCTGTTTGCCGCCTGACCTGACCGTCTGTCGTCTCTGACCACGAACCTCTACCGCCTGCCCTGACCTTCTGCCTGTCCCCGACTACGCCTTTGGATTACGATTTTGTACCACGCTGTACCCCGGCCGCCACCGCAAGCAAGTCACGTCAGGGGTAACGACCTGGTAGCCTCACGCCGCAGCAAGTCCATCCCGCTTTGCGGCGGGCTCTGGTGAAAACCGGGGGCTACTTAGATTCTGTTCCCTGGCGTGGCTTAACTACCACCGCTTGCGGTGGTCCAGCGGATCCACCGTACCGTCACACTGTATATATTTGGCAGCCACACCTTGTCCTCAGAAGCAAAAGTCGGGGGAGGTATTCTCCTTTTATCCACTTGGGAATTACGACCCAACACTTGTTGAAGGGACTTCAAATTTTCATCAGATCCAGGACCAGGTCGTCCACAGCAAGGACATCGGAAGGTGAAGACAAAGGGAGTGGCAGGCGGGGATGTTGTCCATAGACAATGTAGAATGGGGTGGTACCGGCAGAATCTGAATCCAGGGAGTTGTAAGAGAACTCTACCCATGGCAATAAACTGGAATAGTCATCTTGGTGTGCAGAGACAAAGGGCGAAATGTATGATTTGTGGCGCCCAAGCACCATTTGTTTTGCACGCATTAGTAGCGTAGAATGTGCCTGAATCTATGAACCTGTTCTACTGCGGGTCATTGATTTAGTGCTTTCTAGCTACTAAGCGACAATTCTCTCTCAGGTAAAACACATTTAAAGTGCTCTAACTGTTCCAGCAGTAATGAAAAGACGCCATATTTCTGCCACTGCCCCATATATGTCGCCCAAAGTGATGTAGATAGTTAACCAGGACCTGGTTGACCCTTTCAACTTGGCCATTCATCTGTGAATGATAGGCAGAGGAAAGGTTTTACCTGTAGCTGAGAGCAGAGAGCACGCCAGAACCTTGACACAAACTAGCCCCCACGATCTGAGACAATATGTTGGGGAAGTCCATGCTGGTAGAAGAGGCTGGCGGGGCATGGAGCAGAGCAAAAACCAGGCAGAGCAATGAAATGTGACATTTTAGAAAAATGGTCAGTGAGCACCCAAGTGACAGTATTACCAGAAGAGGGAGGTAAATAGGTGATGAAGTCCTTTGCAATATGAGTCCATGGGCTATTAGGACTAGGAAAAGGTTGCAGCATGCCTGCCGGTTTGAGGCAAGGCGTCTCGTTGCAGGCACAAGTGGTACAGGATTCCATGAATTCTTTGATGTCATCTATGAAATCTGACCACCAATGGAAATGAGAAATAAGTTCACAAGATTTTCGGACACCGGGATGCCAAGCCACCAGAGAGCAATGTCCCCATTTTAGAACCCTCTTCCAAAGTCTTACCAGGAGGAACACGTTGGAGGTCAGGTGCCTCTTCCCCTATAACATCAGAAGCAAGGGTAGGTTCCTCGAAGACGCTATGGAACTCGGCCAGGAATGTATGGAGACTGGCCGTAACTGGAACATCTCTGTCCCAGAGGGGAGTAGCCTATGCCAGGGCTTTCCCTGAGAGAAGCCTGACAACAAAAGCCACCTTGGACCGTTCAGTAGTGAATTGATTGGCCATAAGTTCCACATGCAGGGAGCACTAGGTTATGAACCCTCTGCAGGCTTTAGGTTCCCCATCAGGGCCGACAGACACCTCTGAAGCCGCTGCTGCTGAGAAAGTCACAGGTGAAGGCTGCTTCTGGGCTGTCAGAAGCTGCTGCATTATAACGGTCAGTTGCACCTGTTGGGTGTGCTGGGCGATCTGATGGGACTGCTGGGCGACCACCCAGGAGACATCTTGGAAATCCGGCACCTTGGCAGTATCCATGGCCCGATCCAACTACCTCCAGTTGTTACCGGAGGTAGTGGATACACTCTGCCACCGGGGTCGATGGTATAAGTCCACCAGGGAGCAGATTCTAAGGGGCCGTTGGTATTCACCAGAGCTCACTGCAAGGCTGCAGCAGGTGACCCTCAGGTCACTATCCCTGTAGCGACTTGCCAGCGGTGGCGGCTGAGGTGTGCATAGTACAAATTCGCTCATAGTCGGGGACAGGCAGGAAGGTCAGGTTAGGTGGGAAGGTTCATAGTTGAGGAACGTAACATAAGGGGATTGGTATACAGTAAGTGCAGCAGCATAAGAGAACGCTTTTCACACATAGGCTAGGGACACTATGGACCCCGCAAGGACAGGAGGATGAGACAGGATTAAATAGGGTCAGCGCCTGGTGATAACAAATCACTGGCACTATAGCCCTTTTAATTTTACTGATCTGGTGCTTGCGCGCCCTAAGAAGCGGGGGCGTGCGCAACAGCCAACAGGAATGAGACGAGGAGAGGTGAGTAGGACGAGGTGGGATCTGGCCTTTGAGTGCGCCCGCGACCCGACTTGTCGGTCACAGTGCCACTCGCAGAACCCACACCAGGGACAACGGGGGTACAGGTGCACCCACAACCCAAAGCTGTGGGTCGCAGAAGCACCCATAACAGTGTCAAAAGCAAACTCCCAGTTTATTACTGCGTTTTTATCCAAGCTGGTTTTAAGGTGTGACAATATTTAATACATCATCATTAATTTATTATAATTGGTTACTTTTAATCAAAATACTTTTACACAAGTAGTAACCTTCAGCTTATCTTTGTTTTAGTTCTACTGCTGGTTGTTTTGCTGGAAAAAAATATGTAACTACAGATTAGGAAAATCAAGAACTTAGGGTGACATGTATGATTTTTGGCACCTAGAAACCAATTTTTAAGTGCATTATAATAGTGTAGAATGCACCTGAATTTATGAACCTGATCTACAGCGGGCCATAAATCAGGCGCATTCTAGCGCTAAGACAACACTTCTGACTCAGGTAAACCACCTTTAAAGTGCTCTACCTGTTCCAGCAGTAATGCACCTGAATTTACTGTACCGAAGCTATAGATTTATAGCTTCGTATGGTTCTAGTGTGTCCCACCTCCCGCACACCTCCCGAAATCAGGCGCATTACAAAGTGCCGTGGGCGCTCTGTAGTGCACCTGATATTGGCGTGCGAGAGTTTAAAAAATATAGCGAAAGTGGCTGCGCTAGATCTCTGTCTGAAAAGACGCCAGACTTCTGGCGCAGCCAATTAATATCTTAGCTCTACACACCACTTAATCCACTTGGCCATTCTTCCACACCCAATGCACAACATCTCTGTATTTAACGTGAGCAACAAGCTCCACCAAAACCTCTCAAAGCTAGGTTGTTATTCTGCATCTGGAAGATCAAGATGATGGTGCAATAGACTCCCCACAGGGTGCACCTCATGGACTCAGATTTCCAGGTAGAATGAAGTAGCAAGCATGTGATAATAAATACAGTAATCTGCATGCAAAAAAAAAAAAATCTTTAGATTCACAAGAAAATCATGACAACCTTGGAGAACATCTTATAGTTGCAAACAATGAATCAGCTCAAGACATGCTGCTTTGAAAGATGACCAGAATATTACAATCACCACTGAAATGTCGGGTGAACACGACTTCGAGAAAAGAGAAACCATCACAACTCGAATCGCAGGTGTGACCTGACCCCTATTCCTCATTGTGACCAGATCTAGCAAGAAAACAATCCATTATGCAGCTGACTTCTTTACATCAAACACATGTTCTACCGTAAGCTCCATTTAGCAGCCTGTACATGGAAGACCTACATAAGAGACCATTTTCCACCATCGCACTAATAAAAACTGGGCGTGTGGATCTCTATACACAAGCTCCCTGGAGAAACATAGTCAGTGCAGGTGTTCCCCAGATGTTAAACGTGGTAGGAGTCCTGTTCTGGATTTTACTGAAGTTGGCCTAAGGAACATTGATATGTTGGACTTCTCGTGATTGTTCTTTGCCCCACCGTGAGATCTTTATGAACAAGGACTCTCTACAGAGAAATAGTGTCCCAGCTTGTAAACAATCTGAATTTAATAGACCATGAAATTCCAAGTTCCTAGCAATAACAAGAAGGCACCATAAACTACTCTCAAGGAAGGTGTGTAACCTAAAGAAAAATTTCCACTAAAATCTAAAAAAACCTCAAAAATACAAGTCCCTGAAGTGGGTGAAGTTTGCGAAGTCTATAACCTCTTAACTTTTTTCTGAGGTTTCTTGGTATAGAAGGGTTTTCTATTTTAGCCAACTTTTTTTTCCATTGCTCTGTTAAACTTTTTGTAGGGCCCAGATGATTTTTCAATGTTTACAAGAGTTTCAGTTTAACCTCTCCAGGGCTAAGACCATGTTTTGTTTCAGGACGACACAAATATTTTGTTTATCATATCAGCAATCCGGTACTATTTCCTATTTATTTTTACATAAGAGAAGCAATTTGGCATCTTATTTTCTATACGTGCTATTGTGAGGAGTGTTTATTTTTAGCATTTTTTTTATCTTTTAGAGTGACAATAAAATAAAAAAATATAATTGTACTATTTTTTTTGCTGTTTTGTAACATCAATGATCTGAAATAAGTATAATTATTTCTAGTCCACATTGTGATCGGAGACCAAATTATTACATATATGCAGCGAGTGGTCCCGCTCCTCGGCCCGCGGGCCGCAGGCGCACCCGTGGCCGCCCCCCCGGGTGCCTGCCGGGGTCGGGTGGCGCCGCTGGCCGCGGGACGAGCGGTGGGTCCGCAGCACATAGAGACTCACCTGACCTCGTTCCTGTCCCGTCCGCGCCCTCTGCCGGCCGAGGCGCGCCTGCCCGCTCCCTAGGGCGCACGCGTGCTCGTTCTTGGAAATTTAAGGTTTCGCTCCACAATCACTCCTTGCTGAATCTATGTTGCCTCGTGCCCTAGAAAAAGCGTTCTTTAAGTGTATTCTTGCCTTACCGTGTACCAGACCTCTCGCTACATTTCTCGACTCCGAACCTCTGCCGCCTACCCTGACCTTCCTGCCTGTCCACGACCATGAACCATTGCCGCCAGCCCTGACCTTACTGCCTGCCCACAACTACTATCCTTGGCTTACGATTCTGTACCTCGCTGCACCTCGGCCGCCATCGCAAGCAAGTCACGTCAGGAGTAGCGACCTGGTAGCCTCACGCCGCAGCAAGTCCATCCCGCTTTGCGGCAGGCTCTGGTGAATACCGGGGGCTACTTAGACTCCGCTCCCTGGCGTGGCTTATCTACCATTGCTTGCGGTGGTCCAGTGGATCCACTACCCAGCCATTACAGTTAGATCCAGCCATGGATCAAGCCAAGGTGCCCCTGCCAAGTCTTGCGGATCTCACGACCATTGTCGCCCAACAGTCGCAGCAGATCGCACAACAAGCACAGCAATTGGGTCAGCTGTCCGCCATGATGCGTCACCTCCTGGCGTCCCAGCAGCAGCAACCTGCCTCTTTGCCGGTGATTCCAACACCCCCGACCGTCCCGCTGGCAACCGTGGGCCCGAAGCTTTGCCTTCCTCTAACTTCCAAATTCGACGGGGACTCGAAGCTTTGCAGAGGATTTATTATGCAGTGCTCCATGCACGTGGAGCTGATGGCCGACCAGTTTCCTACTGAAAGGTCGAAGGTGGCGTTCGTGGTGAGCCTGCTCTCCGGAAAGGCCCTGGCCTGGGCGACACCTCTTTGGAACCGGAATGACCCTTTGTCTGCAGACCTACAGGTTTTCCTCTCGGAATTCCGCAGCGTTTTCGAGGAGCCGGCGCGAGCATCTTCTGCGGAGACGGCGCTATTGAATCTACGCCAGGGGGACTCCTCTGTAGGAGACTATGCGGTTCAATTCCGCACCCTAGCCTCCGAGTTGTCGTGGAATGACGCCGCTCTCTGCGCCACATTCAAGAAGGGCCTGTCAAGCAGAATAAAGGACGCTCTTGCAGAAAGAGACCTCCCATCTTCTTTGTGCGAACTTATCCATCTGGCCACGCGCATACGTGCGTGGCGTGCGTTTCTGCCTTCCCCTGTGGTCTCGCTATCGATTCCCAGTGATCCGACTGGATGAAGGCCGTTTGCTTATCTCTTCCATACAGTGGGGAGCTTGCATCCAGGCGGACTCCATTCAGTTCATTCCACCCCGGCCTGTGACCCTCCGTGTAGGGGTCCTACACACGGAGAAGATCTCCTTTCATTTCCAGCCTCGCGCTTCTTTGGCGATCCTGTTGGGGCTACCCTGGCTGCAACGTCGTGCCCATACGCTTGATTGGAAGACAGGCCAAGTCCTGCGTTGGGGATCGGAGTGCCAGGATCTCTGTTTGGTGGCACCACGCCTGGTGTCCATCTCTCCTCCCCAGTCGTCCGTTAAGTCTCTACAAGGTCTGCCAGCAGAGTACCAGGATTTTGGAGATGTATTCTCGGAGAAACAGGCTGAGAAGCTACCGCCCCATCGGCCGTATGACTGTCCCATAGACCTCCTCCCCGGAACCAGTCCCCCACGGGGTAGGGTCTACCCTCTGTCTGTGCCCGAGACCCAGGCCATGTCGGCCTATGTTCAGGAGAATTTGTTGAAAGGTTTCATACGCAAGTCCTCCTCTCCTGCCGGTGCTGGCTTCTTCTTCGTCCAGAAAAAAGACGGTTCACTTCGTCCGTGTATTGATTACAGAGGGCTAAACAAGATCACGGTGAAGAATCGCTACCCTCTACCCCTGATATCTGAGCTCTTTGACCGTCTCCGTGGAGCCAAGGTGTTTACCAAATTAGACCTACGTGGAGCCTATAACCTCATCAGAATTCGAGAAGGGGACGAATGGAAAACGGCTTTCAACACACGGGATGGCATTTTGAGTATCTCGTGATACCCTTCGGGCTATGCAACGCCCCAACCGTATTTCAGGAGTTCGTCAATGACGTATTTCGGGACTTGCTGTACACCTGCGACATTGTATACTTGGACGAGATCCTGATTTTTTCCCCTGACATACAGACCCATCGGGTACAAGTACGCCAGGTCCTGCGACGTCTGCGGGACAATCGACTGTATGCCAAGCTGGAGAAGTGTCGATTCCACCAGGCCAGCCCTCCTTTCCTGGGGTACATAGTCTCCGATTGAGGTCCCAGCTAAACTCTCTACGATCCAGCAGTGGCCACGACCTGTCGGTCTCCAGGCGATTCAACGCTTCCTAGGATTCGCCAACTACTACCGGCAGTTCATTCCCCACTTCTCTACGCTGGTGGCTACCATCGTGGCTCTCACCCGAAAAAACGCTAATCCTAAATGTTGACCTCCGTCTGCCGACGAAGCATTCTCCCAACTGAAGACAGCGTTCTCCTCAGCACCTATTTTGGTCCGTCCGTATCCAGAGAGACCCTTCAGCCTAGAGGTGGATGCCTCTTCCGTAGGAGCAGGGGCGGTCCTGACCTAGAAGGGCCCTAAAGGCAAGACCGTAACATGCGTTTTTTTTTCGAAGACCTTCTCATCGGCGGAACGTAATTATGCCATTGGAGATCGGAAGCTGTTGGCCATAAAATTGACCCTGGAAGAGTGGCAACATCTGTTGGAGGGAGCTCGACATCCGTGTGACGTCTTCACAGACCATAAGAGTCTTCAATACCTCCAGACGGCTCAGCGTTTAAATCCTCACCAGGCCCGGTGGTCTCTTTTTTTCTCACGCTTTGATTTCAAGATCCACTTCCGACCGGCCGAGAAAAATGTCAAGGCGGATGCCCTCTCCCGTGCTTCTGACATTACTGGGTAGGAACCAGTGTCTCAGCACATCATTGGCCCTGAACGGCTGGTTCATGTGGCTCCTGTGGACCTCCGTAGCGTTCCTCCGGGCAGAACCTACGTGCGTCCCGCAATCAGGAGGAGTATTCTGGGTTGGGGGCATAGTTCCCTTCTGGCCGGCCACCCCGGGGTACGGAAATCCTATGTCCTCATCTCGTGACACTACTGGTGGCCAACTCTGCTCCAAGATGTCAAGGACTTCGTTCTCTCCTGCACCACGTGTGCCCAAAACAAGGTCCCTCGCCACAGGCCCGCAGGCCTCTTAGTCCCTCTGCCCGTTCCGGAGTCTCCATGGACACACATAGGCATGGACTTCATCACGGACCTTTCTCGGGAAACTCAGTCATCTGGGTGGTCACTGACCGATTTTCAAAGATGTTCCACTTTGTGCCGCTTCCTGGTCTCCCTTCTGCTCCCCAATTGGCGGGCCACTTCTTCCATTACATGTTTCGCCTGCATGGTTTACCATCCCACATCGTCTCCGATCGAGGCATCCAATTTGTCTCTAAGTTTTGGCGTGCCCTATGTTCCCGCTTGCAAATCAAGCTAGACTTCTCATCCGCGTACCATCCCCAGACAAATGGGCAGGTGGAGAGGGTAAACCAGATCTTGGGGGAGTATCTACGGCACTTTGTCTCCGGACGCCAGGACAACTGGTCCGAACTGCTTCCATGGGCCGAGTTCTCATATAACCATCGGGACTCCGACTCGACTGGCCGTTCCCCATTCCTTGTGGTCTATGGTCGTCATCCGCGCCCCCCTCTCCCCTTGGCGTCGGCCTCCGAGGTTCCCGCCGCGGACAACCAGGTTCAGGATATCGGGGTCATTTGGCGAGAGACCCGACAAGCCTTACTCCAGGCTTCAGCCCGCATGAAGACCCAAGCTGACAAGAGGAGAAGACCTTCCCCAACGTTCCTCCCAGGGGATAAAGTGTGGCTCTCTTCCAAATACATACGCCTCAAGATCCCCAGCTATAAGTTGGGTCCGCGGTTTCTGGGACCTTTCAGAGTACTTCGGCAACTGAATCGGCGTCCTACAAGCTCTGCCTACCTCCATCTCTCCGGATTCCTAACGCCTTTCACATCTCCCTCCTAAAGCCTCTGGTCTTGAACCGGTTCTCCCAGAAGAGTGCTGCTCCGTCTCCGGTACCAGAGTCCCCTGATGTTTTTGAAGTTAAGGACATCTTAGACATTAAGACCATCAGGGGTAAGCGGTTCTTTCTTGTAGATTGGAGGGGCTTCGGCCCCGAAGAGAGGTCCTGAGAACAGGAGTCCAATATCCTAAACCAAGATCTGATTCGTAAGTTCCTTAAGCCTAAGAAGAGGGGGAGACCTAAGGGGGGGGGCACTGTCGCGGGTGGTCCCGCTCCTCGGCCCGCGGGCGCACCCGTGGCCGCCCCCCCGGGTGCCTGCCGGGGTTGGGTGGCGCCGCTGGCCGCGGGACGAGCGGTGGGTCCGCAGCACATAGAGACTCACCTGACCTCGTTCCTGTCCCGTCCGCGCCCTATGCCGGCCGAGGCACGCGTGTCAGCTCCCTAGGGCGCGCGCTCGTTCTTGGAAATTTAAAGGGCCAGCGCCCCGGTAATTGGCTAATTGCCGGGGGCTTCCCCTATTAAAGGTTTCGCTCCACAATCACTCCTTGCTGGATCTATGTTACCTCGTGCCCTAGAAAAAGTGTTCTTTAAGTGTATTCTTGCCTTACCGTGTACCAGATCTCTAGCTACTTTTCTCGACTCCGAACCTCTGCCGCCTGCCCTGACCTTCCTGCCTGTCCACGACCACGAACCATTGCCACCAGCCCTGACCTTACTGCCTGCCCGCGACTACGATTCTTGGCTTACGATTCTGTACCTCGCTGCACCTCGGCCGCCATTGCAAGCAAGTCACGTCAGGGGTAGCGACCTGGTAGCCTCACGCCGCAGCAAGTCCATCCCGCTCTGGTGAATACCGGGGGCTAGTTAAACTCCGCTCCCTGGCGTGGCTAAACTACCATCGCTTGCGGTGTTCCAGTGGATCCACTACCCAGCCGTTACAATATACTGTACATTTTGGTATTTATTATTTATATATATGGATCCTTTTTAGATTCTTGAAGATTTTAGCTGAGGGAAAATATTCTTCACCGCCATTTGGGAAGATTTAGGGTGACACCTATGAACGGGGCTGTACCAGTTTTCTGGTGTATTTTGAGACAAAAAGAATGTATGAACAGGTGCACTCCAAACTTTGCTGAGATAAGTCCTCAAAGACACTGTTTAATGCGTCAAAGATTTGGGGTGTTCTGGGGGCGTTGCACCACATTCATAGAAGTAGACACATTTATGAATCTTTGATGCCAAACCTAGGCGCAGAACAGTTAGAACTGCCAGACCAGGGTAAAGGTGGTGCCTGAGCCAGACTTGTGGTATTGGCTCTACACTGCCCTGTATGTATGACCTGCAGAAGAACAGACCAGGGTAAAGGTGGTGCCTGAGCCAGACTTGTGGTATTGGCACTACACTGCACCTGTATGTATGACCTGCTGAAGAAGCTTCATATTTGGCCATTCACACTACGTAAAGCAAAGTGATTATTACTTAGAGAGGACTTTGGCGTTGATTGGTCTTGACTTACAGCCTTATCATTTTAATGGAAAGGTAGAACTAAAGTTTACTACACACATAAAGGTGGTGCCTGAGCCAACTTGTGGTATTGGCACTACACTGCACCTGTATGTATGACCTGCAGAAGAACAGCTTCATACATTCTGGCACATTCTACACTACCTTAAAGCTAAAGATGATTATTACTTTAGAGAGGACATTCTGGCGTTGATTGATCTTGACCTTACAGCAATGCTGTTTATTCATTTCTAATGGAAAGGTAGGAACATAAAGTTTTCACTAACACATTCCGGTACTCCAACTCTTTGTCATATATTCATATAAATGAATGTGTCTAAAAATCTTACATAACCCTTAGTCGAGGATCCCAGTGATGAATGCACCACGGCCCAAGCAATGCTAAATTGAGAGTTGCTTTACATAGTCTTCGTCATTCATCCCCACAACAAATAGAGGGATACATTCATTTTCCTTCATTACGTCTTGTTGGATGCCCTGGCCCAACAGCTTAAGATGGCTTACTGTGCTTTTATTGGAGAGGGGCTACGGGGAAATCTTCTGACAAGCCTTGATTAAGGTCCCTGGGGAAATAGGGAAAACACAATATGAGACAGAACCAATGGCCTGTCAGCGCCAACGTTCATACATGTTGCCCTTAGTCCCCAACAAACACTGGGTGTAGCATTTGACCCATGAGGCCTGGCATTAAGGTGGTAGATTTGCCTAGAAGCCTGTTATTGGGCACGTGAGTGGATAAATTGTAGTATTTTTGAAGGTCCAGACCCCTGTTTAATTGCTCTGTTGCCCTTTTGTGTATTGATTCTGTAGGTCATGGACATAATATTAGGAGGCAGTTTAAGTGGTTGCCTCAAAGCAAAGAAAGAAATGGATCTCACTTTGGGTGACCCACGTACATAGATGGTCATTCATTCTGTGGCCAACAGCAGATTTTCCGGCTATCAACAGATTTGACTTTCAGTACCATCTATTCAAAGATGACACAGTGGGAAGACAAGAAATTCAGATTTTTAAAGGTTTAGTTTTGGATAGACAGATAACAAGATGCTACGGACAGCAGACAGACAATCACTGATATTTTGGGGAGATGTAATAAGAAAAGGTGAATAATTATGGGCCACATGTATGGAATGGTTTTGGTCTAAAACTAACTTTTTTCCCTATAGGTTTCTATGGAGAAAAAAGTGAGTTTTAGACCAAAACCTTTTCAAACGTGTGGCCCATAATTATTCACCTTTTCCTATTACATCTCCCAAAAATATCAGTGATTGTCTGTCTGCTGTCCGTAGCATCGTTTTATCTGTCTATCCAAAACGAAACCTTTAAAAATCTGAATTTCTTGTCTTCCCACTGTCTTCTCATCAATCTAAGTCTGTTTTTTTCCCATTTCCGTATGTGGTGCTACCACAAACCCTACACAAGCATGCCCTGTTTCAAGGTCATGAGAGATTTGTCCTTCACTCCCTTTGTTCAATCCATTGCACCTCAAAAACATCTTCGAACCTGGCTCTTCCTTGCTGTGAAAACAACAGAAACTCCTATTGTTGCTATGATTCATTCTCGTCTTGATTACTGTAACTCATCAATGATTGGCTTTTTCTCCAAAATATCCCAAATGCATTAACCAGGCTCATCTTTCTGTCCAACTGCTACGCTGATGCCTCTACCCCATTCCAGCTACTGCACTGGTCTTCAGATAATTTTCAAATACAATGTAAGCTTAAAGGGGTTTTGCCACGAAGTAAAATTGATGTGGGAAGCTTGCAAATGAAATAAATATTTTCACCATTCATTATTATTAAAAATTCTGCACCGTTTTTGTTTTAGCTGCTCCCTTAGTGATCCATTGTTTACAGCTCGTCTCTAGGGAATACGACCAGGGCTGAGAGCTTCACAGTCCTGGTTGCACATGATCAGACATCACTTCTCCTCTCAGGCAGCTACTGAGTGTTCAAACCCCAGGTGCTGTCACTCTACTCCCATCCTCTGTACTCCATAGCAATTAATCAAACAGTGCAGATAAATAAAAAATAAACATCATTCAGGTTTGTGCATTTATAAAGAGAAAAAAAAAACAGGTTTGGTTCCTGCAGGGATTTGAACCTAGGACCCTTGTGCATGGAGGCAAAAACTTTACCTCTCAGCTATTTATTATGCTTTACATAAACAGACCTTTCTTTGACTACAGAGAGGAAAGGCCTGGTGATGTCATCCTGCTGTGTCACATGATATGCAATTCAAACAAATCACACGCCCCCTTCTGAGCACACAGAGCTGAAGAGCTGGATGCAGGAGGTAGGAAATGAGATTGTGGCAAAACCCCATTAACCTACAAATCTCTCCCCTGTGCTGCACCTCCCTAAACCTCCTTCCTCGTCTCTGTCTGCTAACCTACTAACACTATACATTTTGTCAACTATCTATTTTTTTAAATTCCACTGTAAACCACACCCTGCGCCAGTTCTCTGGAAAGCAATACCCCTGACAATCAGATTATTTCCTTATATACAGTTTTAAAGGGAATCTATCATTAATTTTTTTGTTTTACTAATTAAAACCAGATGCTGATACATATTTTTTGTCTTCTTAACTGATTTTATTTTCGGATTGTCAATTTTTTTAATTCTATTGTCTGAATCAGATGATGAGAGCAGCCATCTTTCCTGAGCTGCTTTAATGTCATGTAAAGACATAGGAGCCTGTGAACAGGAACAGACCCATTGACTTCTATAGGAGAGTTGTCTAGGCTCTGTGACCTGGGAAGAAGTCAGTGTGCAGAGAGGGGGAGCTGTGACATCTCCTATTGTGACTGGTGGATCCTGTGTTATCTATACACATTGGTGTCACCTTTCAGTGTAATCCTGCCTGTGCTGGTAATGAGGAGACTGCTGAGAAGTCTCTTTACAGAACAGGAAGTCTCAGACTATTATTACTCCTAGTGTCCAAAGTGAAAACTGCAGGATTTCAGGATTTTTTAAAAAAAATATTGATACTGATATAGGAAAAAAAATAAAATAAGCGACAATTCTTACAAATTGTGTTTAAAATAAAAAATATAAATAAAAGGTCATTTTGTGATGACACAGTCCCTTAAAGCAGACCCGTCAGACACTTCTTAGCCCTGGTACTCTTTATACTCTAATGCACTTCATATCTCTGCAGGGCCATCTTTTCCATTGGGCATACTAGGCGGTTGCCCAGGGGCCCCACAAGAATGGGGGCTCTAGGTGGTCTATATATGTCCCAGGAATATATAAAAACACACCCTGGATCCCTTGATTGGCTTTGCTTATTTAGCCGTTTGTGCAAACAGTTCAAAACCATGGTGGAGAAGGGAGCCAAAGGCTCCCTGCCCTGCCGATCAGTCTTGCAGGCTGGCGGTGTGATGAGTGTGCTTGGGGGTGGCTAGAGGCATGGTCTAGGGTGATGCCATGTATTTGGGCAGGGACCATTGCAGTTCTATACCCGGGGGCCCATAATGCTGTTAAGACGGCTCTGTATCTCTGAATACCCAGACAGCGGATGGTGACCGCGTCCTCTACATTTCCTTGTATTATTCTATTTCTATGAAACATAGTTGGACCTTTGTACAAAGAAGAAAAGATGATTATTATTTTAGAGAGGACATTCTGGAGTTGATTGATCTTGACCTTACAGCAATGCTGTTTATTCATTTCTAATGGAAAGGTTGGAACAAAAAGTTTTCACTAACACATTCCGGTTCTCCAACTCTTTGTCATATATTCATATAAATGAATATGCCTAAAATTCTTACATAACCCTTAGTCGAGGATCCCAGTGATGAATGCACCACGGCCCAAGCAATGCTAAATTGAGAGTTGCTTTACATAGACTTCGTCATTCATCCCCACAACAAATAGAGGGATACATTCATTTTCCTTAATTACGTCTTGTTGGATGCCCTGGCCCGACGGCTTAAGATGGCTTACTGTGCTTTTATTGGAGAGGGGCTACGGGGAAATCTTCTGACCAACCTTGATTAAGGTCCCTGGGGAAATAGGGAAAACACAACATGAGACAGAACCAATGATACCTGATACAGTCCCAAAGAACAACTCTTTTTCACACTTTGTATTATTATTTTGCAGCAAAAAAATAAAAAATAAAAAATTAGCGCAAATGATTCCAATGGGAATATCGTAAGCGCCGAATGCTGATTACACAATACATTATACAGCTCAGAAGAACAAGTCACCGGAGGATTAATCTCACACTCATTGCCTTCACCTCATGTGCCCTCTATACGTACACTATGTATTATTATGGTTTAAATAGCCAAAAGCCAGAAGGCAACGGTCATGGAGACGTTTTCTTGTTTGCAACATTTTCTAATATTTTACAGTGTTTTTTACACGCAGGGTTTTTCGTGGATTTGAAAGGAACAGAAAATAGAAAGGAAAGACTTATACAGGCAGTCCCCGGGTTACGAACAGGATAAGGACTGTAGGTTTGTTCTTATGTTGAATTTGTATGTAAGTTGGAACAGGTATATTTATTACATGTAACTGCAGAACAAAAGTTTTTGTTTTTAGTTTATTATAGTGCAGGGAAGGGTTTTTACATTTGTTTTGCTGTCTTTGCTCCTGTTAAGAATATTTCTCCTCATGTGCTGCTGTGACAGCTACTATCTTCTGTGGAACATGGAACTACAAGTGGCAGCATGCACCATAAGTCTCCATTTGTAACTAGGAACAGATGTAAGTCTGAATGGTTTAAGTCGGGGACTGCCTGTACTTCTCTTTCCTGCTGGATATACTCTTGGCTTTGGCTCAAAAAACTGCATCAAAAACTGCATTAGTTATTTTTTTTTCGCAAAAAATCTACCTTATAGCTGGTTTCACACACACATTATTTTTTGTTTGTTTTTAACTACTGCTCCGGTAATATGAAAAAGCTGGGTTCACCTATCTCTTACAAGCCGTACGTAGTCTAGACGGATTCCTTATGGGGAATATCTCAGAGCCAAGAGAATTAGTACTACAGATGAAGATTATTCTATGGCGGAAAAAATGATAGATCAAAGATTAATTCAGAGAGGTTATCATGAACGGGATTTGAAGAAGGCCAAATTTGAAGTACGTAATAAAACTCAACAACAATTGTTACAGGATAAAGTGCCCAACAAAAATGGAGACATTTCCCAAAAAATTGTGTTTACCACAAAATACAGTAAAAATTTCATGGAGGTCAAAAATATCTTTTTGAAAAATCTAAACATTTTGCGTCAAGTCAGTATTTTGGCTAATATCATTGACAAGGGGGTAGTTTGTGTGCTTAAAAGAAATTCAACATTGGGGGATACCATTTCACCTAGTGCACTAAATATTGATAATCCCCCAAAAACATGGCTTTTCCAAAAGGGATTTTACAGATGTGGGGGTACCCGCTGCAACACTTGCAAATTAGGGGTTAAAACCATATCTTTTGACAATGCAGACCATACTAGCAGTTTTTTGGTAAAAAAAAATTCTTAATTGTAATACCCACCATGCTGTTTATGTCATTAAATGCATAGAATGCGATAAAAAATATGTGGATAGCACAATACGGAAAATAAAAACACGCATAGCAGAGCATGTGACTAGCACTAGGAGCCGTAAAGGACAGGTGTCCGGTGCTAGCAAACATTTTATTGAACAACATGGTGGGGACATTACCACATTCAAGTTTTATGGTATTGAGGCAATTGAACGCCCCTATCGTGGGGGGGATTGGACCAAGAAAGTGAGACTAAGGAAAGCACATTGGATCCTAAATTTGGGAACCAGAGCACCTATGGGTCTAAATGACCGCACAGATTTATTTTATATCTATTAATATTTCTTTATATAGTCATAGTATATGTTAACTACATTGATACATGATTATATGTGCTGGATCACCCTTGGTCCCATGTATGTCACATGACATTTACCTGTGTAATGATTGGTTAACATTGTGTTTTTAAATAGTGTGTGTATGTATTTGAGTCATGCCCGAAACGCGTCTGCTGTGTAGCGTCCTTATACAATTTTTTTTGGATATCCTGCATTTTATATTTTTGCATAAATAAAATTGCTGTTTTTACCCTCTTTTGGAGCCGGGCTGAGGTGTTTCCGGTCGCACGGACCGTTGGGGGAAGTCTCCCTGCATTCACCTGCATTCTTGTGATTGTTTACTGCTCCGGTACTCTGTACTGAAGTGAGGAGGGCTTGGGCTACAGAAATTGCAATGGCAGTTTTGCAAAAAAAAAAATCTGCAAAATTCTACTAAAAATATGCTTTTTTTTTCTTGCTAAAACTCTAGCAGTCAGATGTTAGCTTGAAGTCAATAGGTAAATGTGAAAGCGAACAGAAGTTGCTTTTCTTCTATGCAGCCTTTTCATTTTCACTTGGTATTTTTTATGTCTGCCATTGACATTTTTTTTCAAAACGCATAATGCTTTATGTGTAGAGTTTTTTGAATTGCTTGAGAACAAGCTCACCTGACAGGTAGCAATCCATAACTTCAAGGGTATGCTATATGCTGATGACACCCAACCCTACATCTCCGGCCCAGATGTCACCTCTCTTCTCTCCCGAATCCCAGAATGTCTATCGTCCATATCTTCCTTATTTCCCCCGCCCTAAAAAAATTTTGGGAGAAAATGAATTACATCTTCCCCCCGTCCATCCACCCTCCCCCGATCTCTTACCCTGTCAAGGTAAAAAACCCTCCACCCGGCTCCACGGGTCCCGCCTTTGGGGATAACCTTTGACTCCAATCTGTCCTTCAACCCTCACATCCAAGCCCTCACTTCTGCCCAGGGCCGCCATCAGAAGTTTCAGGCCCTCCTACAGGTAAAGCACCTGGGCCCCCCGTCAATACCGCCCCAGCTAGCCCCCCCCCCCGTCCACCCCAATTGCTTCCCCAACACCACGCCAAAACCCAGGGCCCAACCCAACCACAAAAAAAAGTGCAATTGCGCCATTGTTTTGGGTTTTTAGTTCTTGTTGATTTTACAACGTACAGTTTATCACGTATATTTCAGAATGAACGAAAAACAATCCCAGCAAATAACACCTGCATGAAAAATATGTAACCACTAGTTACTGCCCCAAACCAGAAACCCAGAACAATATATTAACAAAAAAAAGACCAAAAATCCCCGCCACCATATCACTAGAGGTGACTAATACCTAAATGTTACGAAAAACCCACTACTAACCAAATATTACCAATAACCACAATATACAAAGTACGTTATATTTATGACTCCCTTTTCCGTTGATAAGTCATTCACTTTCCCTTTTTTTTTCCATCCGGGAGGCCACCATGAGGATTTTCCCGGACACCACCCTCCCCGAGAATTCACACACAAACACCCGAGATCATAGTACCAACTGTGACACCCACCCATGAAAAAACTCCCCATCCATATCCCCCCCAAATAGTAAAAATTACCCCTTTGGTGCCCCCGGGTATTATTTTATAGGGACCCCCGTAGTAATAGTTGTGGGCCCTTAGGTAGTAGCCGGTAGAAGGCCTCGAGGTAAAAGGGGAACTAGATTGGGGGGCCCCCCATGGAGGAAAATTGAGTGGCACCCAGCCACCGCTTGCAGCCCCACCAAGTTTCCCCCAGCCGTGTGGGGCCCCACAGTCTTGGGGGAGGGGGTTTGACGGGGCCCCCCAAAAAAAAACCCGGAACTTGAGAAGGGCCCCAAAACTCAGGGTCTTAAGGGGGGGCCCCACAATATAGGGGGCTTAAGGGGGCCCCCCTACCAGGGGCCTTTAGCGGGGCCCACCAAAAACCCGGGGCCCTTTTGCGGGCCCCCGTCTTTCAGGGGTCTTGGGGGGGGGCCCCATGAATTCAGGGGGCTTTTTTTTTGGGGGCCAATGACTTCAGGGGGCCTTGTACAGAGTCCCATGACATTTTGGGGCCTTGTGCGGATCCCATGACATCAGGGGGCCCTTGTCGGGGCCCCATGACATTCAGGGGCCTTTTGCGGGGCCCCAAGACCTTCAGGGGCCTTATGCGGGGCCCCTAGACATTCAGGGGCATTTTTTTGGGGCCCCACGACATTCAGGGGCCTTGTGCGGGGTCCCACGACATTCAGGGGCCTTGAGCGGGGCCCCATGACATTCAGGGGCCTTGTGTAGAGTCCCATGACATTCAGGGGCCTTTTGCGGGGCCCCATGACATTCAGGGGCCTTGTGCGGGGTCCCAAGATATTCAGGGGCTTTGTGCGGGGCCCCACGACATTCAGGGGCCTTGTGCGGGGTCCCACGACATTCAGGGGCCATGAGCGGGGCCCCAAAACATTCAGGGGCCTAGTGCGGGGCCCCAACACATTCAGGGGCCTAGAGTCGGGCCCCATGACAGTCAGGGGGCTTGTGCGGGGCCCCATGATATTCAGGGGCCTTGTGGGGGGCCCCATGACATTCAGGGGCCTTGTGCGGGGCCCCATGACATTCCGGGGCTTTGTGCGGGGCCCCACGACAATCAGGGGCCTTGTGCTGGGCCCCAAGACATTCAGGGGCTTTGTGCGGGGCGCCACGACATTCAGGGGCCTTGTGCGGGGCCCCAATAGATTCAGGGGTCATAGTTGGGCCTCACGACATGTAGGGGCCTTTTGTGGGGCCCCACAACATTTACGGGCTTTTGTTGGACCCCACAACATTTAGGGACCTTATGTGGGGTCCCACTACATTTAGGGTACAACATTCAAGTGGCCCCACAGGAATGGGAAGTGTACTGGTGTCCCTGTTGAATAATAGGGGGGGGGGGGGGCGCTGCCGGGCAGCCGGGCGGCCCCTCCTGCTTCCTCGGGCCGGGACGTTGACAAATTAATTCATTGAGACCGGCCTCACTGATACAAATAAGCACGCATCCCGCCTGCGGCCCGAGGATGGAGGAGGGGCCGCCCGGCTGCCCAGGCACAAGCTGCTGCGCCGCATGCAGCGCGCTGAAGATGTAGGGAGTTAAGCTATACACTGAAATGAATCACTCTATAGCGCAGCGTGACTCGCAGCACGGCCTCCCCCCAGCAGCACCTGGCCCCAGTCACACACAGCGGTGCAGGAGTTGCACATGCACGCATCAATCATTATTGTAAAGTAAGGGGGCGGAGCCTGACAGCGGAGGCGGGCCCCCCTTGCCTCACAGTCCGACCGGGCCCCGTAGGGCAGTACTGGTTGTACAGCCCTAACGGCAGCCCTGCCTCTGCCTGCCGCCTCCACCTGAAAAAAATCTCCCGAATCCGCTCATTCCTTAACTTTGATAGCACAAAAGACTACTGCAACATCCTTCTCTGTGGCCTCCCACCCTCGCTCCCCTCCAATCCATCCTTAACTCTGCTGCCCGTCTGATTCACCTCTCCCCTCAATACTCCCCCGCCTCTCCCCTCTGCCAATCCCTTCACTGGCTTCCCATTGCCCAGCGAATCTAGTTCAAGCTAGCAACCTTGACCTACAAGGCTCTCCATGACCTCTCCCCTCCATACATCTCTGCCTTGATCTCCAGATACCTCCCCTCACACAATCTCCACTCCTCACGGGCCCTTCTTCTCTGCTTTTCTCTTATCAGCTCTTCACATAACCGTCTCCAAGACTTCTCCCGTGCTTCCCCCATTCTCTGGAACTCACTGCCTCAACACATCAGACCCTCCCCCACTCTGACTAGCCTCAAACGTAACCTGAAAACCTATCTCTTCAGGATTGCCTATGACCAACATTAACAGTGCTGCAATACTCCACCCCACATACATGTCGGCCCCTCACCTTTCTGTCTCTTTCCTCCTTCCCTGTAGACTGTAAGCCCTCACGGGCAGGGCCCTCTCTCCCTCTGTACCAGTTGTTAGTCACTTATTGTCACTTTGTAATTGTTTGACTAATGTTATTTATGTACCCGCCTCAAATGTACAGCGCCCTGGAATCAAGGGCGCCCGAAAATAAATAAATGATAATAATAATACAAGGATCACCTGGTGGACCAATAGGGTATTCACACGGCTGTTTTGGACCTTGCTTCTTGCATGGATTCATAGGCATAGGCAATGAATGGAATTCCTGTATTTGGCAGAACATTGGTACTACTATAAAGATATGACAAGGTATCAAGCAATTGCATGATCAAGTTCCCTGAGGGGATTAAAGGCGACATGTATGTATTTTGGCGCCCAGGTGCCATTTTTTGGCACGCATTAGTAGTGTAGAATGCGCCTGAAGCTATGAACCTGTTCTACTGCGGGTCATAGATTTACCGCTTTCTAGCTACAAAGCTAGAAAATTGCTCTGCCCGTTCCAGCAGTAATGCGCCTGGATTTGCCGTACTAAAGTCATAAATGTGTAGATTCGTATGGTTATAGTGAGACATGCCTCCAGCATGTCCCCCAATCTCAGGTGCATTACAAAGTGCTGCGGCCACTTAAAACAGCGCCCAATTTTGCAGTGCGCCTGCTCAGACACCCAGTGCATAGGGCTGCGGCAGTTCTTGGGCTGAAAAGACACCAGGCTACTGCCGCAACCCCGTACATACATGTTGCCCTAAATGTTTATGTAAAAAATAGTTTTGTTTTTTTTTGTTTTTTTTTTTTAATTAAATAAATAATATTAATAGTTAAAAAAAAAAACTTTCTGAATTTTACAAATAATAAAAAAAAGGTACACATTATTGGTATCACTGGGTCCATAAAAGCCTGTTCTATTTAAATATAACATAATTTATCCCATACAGCGAAAACGATTAAAGAAAAAAATTCTTAACGCCAAAAGAGTATGTTTTTTTCATCATTACGGGGGGAAAAAAAATTATCAAACAGTTGCATGCATCACCCCAAAAAATACCACTACAACAAAACAAGCCCTCACTAAGGTTCATAGATTGAAAGTCAAATCAAGTTATTGGTTGCAGAAAATGGTGCTTCAGCGCAAATTTTAACCCACTACCGACAGCGTGATCCCGCTATATAGCTGCTGGGTGTTAGCGGCTAATTGCACATAAAACACCCAGTGGTTACAGCGCGGGAGGGCACCACCACCATCCCACGCTGTTTAAACCCTTAGACGCCGCTGCAAAGATGACCGCGGCGTCTAAATCAATGAGAAACAATGCCGCACTCCACCTCACTGCGATCGGGGCACCTGCAGCGAGATCGCGGGAGTTACGATCAGTGAACATGGCAGCTGGAAGCCTTGTGCAGGCTTCCATCGCTGCCATGTTTTTGATTTCCTCAAAATTTCAAATCAAACCTCCCCTTTTCAAAAAAAAAAAAGCCAAACCTTTTGCATTAAAAATAAAATATTAAAAATAAAAAAAAAACAAAAGTTTTTACACTTTATTTGGTATCTCGGCCGCATTTCTGACAAATGGAAATGGTCTTTTTATCCTTTATATAAAATTATAAGAACGAAAAAAAAACAAAAATTTGTTCTGCACTATCTAAAACGAGTCTAACATTTAATAAATATACCTGATCCAACTTACATACAAATTCAACTTAAGAGCAAACCTACAGTCCCTAATCTGTTTGTAACCCGGGGACTGTCTGTACTTCAAACTGGTACCAATAAAAAGTGCACTTCAGCCCGTAAAAAAATGCCCCTCACTCAAGTCCGTCGAGTGTTAGGACAAAAAAGTTATTGCTCGCAGAAAATGGCGATAAAGTGCAAATTTCAAAAATAAAAAATGTTTGGAATTTTTACCGTACCAAAATATAACAAAAAACCCTACATATATGGCATTGGTGGATGCGTATCAACCTGGAGAATACAGGGAACACATCATTTTTGCAAAGATTGAACACCGTAAAACACCCGTAAATATGGCGCAAGCATTTTGCCCCATTTAAATTTTTTGGGGTGGTTTCCCAGTATTTCTATGGTAATATGAATAACATCATTAGAAAGTACATCTTGTCCTGCAAAATAAAACTCCTCAAATTTATATGTAGGTGGAAAATAAAAAAGTTATGGCTCTGGGAAGGCAGGGAGAGAAAAACGGAAGTAATTTTTTTTTTTTTAATATACTAAAACCGTTAACGTACTAACCCTGCAGATAGATAAAAATGTCATTTATACCAATCACAGAACTCCATAATAAAACCCCTGTAAAAATGGCACAATTGCATTTTTTTTTTTTTTTCATTTTCCAACCTCCGAGGTTTTCACCCATAGAAATGAATAGCCAGGACAAAAACTGCGCCGAAAACGCACCAAAACCGCACTAAAAACCGTACCGAAAACCGCACCTACAACGCGCTTCAAGAATTGACATGACACTTCTTTTTCATTGCTTCCAAAGAAGCGTGTAAAAACCTTGTCGTTTGTGAATTACAACGAGGTTTTACATAGGAATCAATTAAATAAACTGGGGGCGTTTTGGAAGCGTTTTGGGTGACGAAACGCTCCGAAAACCTCGTCCAAAACCTCGTCCAAAAACACCGTGTGAACATGCCCTTACTCTCTGAAGCTTATGAGGAGTGCTGGATCTACATGCTGCTTGACCTAAACTGAAAGAAAATTTGGCCCGAGTCAAAAGGGTTTCGGGGGTTTTCGTTTAGAACCGTTACTACAATGGGAGTTGCGGGGGGTTCTTTTGCATGCCCCGGGGGTTTTCCTAATGGAACAAATAGCGCAACAAGCTGCACTATTTCTGGTATTTTATTCATGGAAAGTGAGCTGATTCCCCATATACACATCCAAAGAGCACATCCGGGACAAATCCCCCCCCTTTTTTGCACATAGAAAGTTTTTTCCCCAAAGGGGCCCACCCCGGCCCCAAACCCCGTTAGGGGGCTTACGTTACAATTGCCTTCTTGGAATTTGCAGATACAGGTGATAATGTATATTTTTAACATCCCTCCCCCGACCCCCAGCCCCTCTTCCTTGTACTCTCTTGAAGAAACACAAATGCATTGCAATAAATTACAGGACCTGGGGCCTTGCAAGCAACAGAAAAACCCCACAGGGCCCCAAAAAAAGGGCTCATTTTATAAAATCCAAACTACAAGGCAAAAAATTTAAATTTCCTTTTAAAAACCAGGCCCCATTGCAGGTCGGGACAGATTTTGCCCTTTGGGCCAACTGCCGCCTTAAAAAAGGGTCTTTCCGGACCCCCGAAATAGTTTTTAAATTTTTCGTGCAAATGAGACCTGGAGGATTTGGAAGTGACATGTCGGCTAATAAAACACAAGATGTAGGAACATTTTCCTGATTTTTCCCCTTTTTCCCTTTAATACAAATTTGATCGTTTTTTCCCGAAACCATGGGGAACAGGGGAAGGAAATTGGGACAAGAATGGTTTCCCAAAGGGTCACAGGGGGAAATTTTTGCAAAAGGGTTTTCCCAAGAAAAAAAAAGTTTTTTCATGTTTCCGGGCGGGTCTTTATATGGGCTGATTTCCCAAAAATGTCCTCTGATTTACCCTTTAAGAAATGATGGGAGATGGTTTGTCGTAGATTTTTTTTTAAGCTGCAAAAAACTGTATATGAAGGTACCCATAGTTAGCACTGAAATTTTTTAAACAGGCAAAAAATATTACATTCTATGGAAACAAGTAAATTTAAAAGGGTTTTTCCCCAAAACCTATGATACTCCCTACCACCTCCCATTAAACCTTGAAAAAAATTACCCCATACTTTTCCCTCACCACCGTTCCCGGCGCTGCCCGAGCTTTCCCGCATTCCTCCCTTTTTTTCCTCACCTGATCCATCACATTCATGGGGTTACATGATGCTGAGCCAATAAAATGACCTCCCGGGGGTACATTTATCTGCCCGCCCCAACACTACCTCTTTTGGGGCACCATGATGCTTGGTTAGGCCAAATACTGACCCCTGCCCCGTCCAACAAAGATGCTGGTTAGGGGCCAAATCAAAAGAACCTCCCTTGTGGTCACATGATGCGGCAGCCAATCACTGACCCCTTTCCCCCCCCCTTTGGGGGCCCATGATCTCAGCCAATCCACCCTTCCAAACTTTTCCCCGGGTGGTCACATGGGGGGGAAAAATGCTAACCAACAGCCCAATCACCTTTGAGCCCTCCCTGTTGGGGCACAGATGATTGGGGCCCGCCAATCACTTTTACCTTTTTAATGTGGTTTACATTTTATTCTACAGCCAATCACTGGGCCTTTGGTGGAACCCCCATATTTTTACAATTCCCATCACCGGAAACCCTGTAAAATTTTCCCAAAATTTAAGGTTACATAGCCCAAATTTACTGAAACCTTTTTTTGTGGCCCACATTTTTTATTCTACAGCTAATCACGACCACTGTGGTTTACATGAATGCGCAGCCAATTCCCCTGACCTCTTTGGGAAAATTATGCTAAGAAACCAAAAACACTGACCTCTGTAGTCACCCTTATGCTGCAGCCAATCAAATGACCCTGTGGTCCCCCCCCCCCCCCCCCCCCAACCCCAATTGGGGGTACAAAGCTAAAAACCATTTTGGCCTTGTAGCCAAAATTATTTTTTAATTTTACGAATGGGGACCCAACCTGAGTTTTTAAAAAAGGGACCAAAAAGGGAAGGGGGCATTGGAGCTTTTGGTTAAACGCTTTGGGTTGTGGGGGGTTGGGGGGAGGTAATTTTAGGCCCAAATTTTTTATTTAAACACAGTGGGGGGGTTTTAAGGGAGGTAAATTTTAAAATCATGGGGAAAACCCCTTTTAAAAAAAAGTTAACCCCATAAAAAATATGGTTTTGGGTTTAACCCAAAGTATAAGGAAGAGGATTACCGCTCATCCCCCCTCCATAAGGGGGTAAAAGGGCGGGTGAAAAATTGTAGCAAACACTTGCCACAACCTCAAGATCCGGGGGCCCCCCTCTGGGTCAAATGCGGGTTTAACCGTTTTTTGGGCCGGGTTTTTCCCCAGCCCAAAACATAAATTTATTGTTCTTTTGAACTTTTTTCAATTTTCAAGCGCGTAATTTTAACAGCACAAACGATGTGGGAATTTGCCCTGAAGCAGATTTCTGCCCCCTAACCCAAAAAAATGTTTTTGGCGCAAAAAAAGGGCATTTCCATTCCCTTTTTCAGAAAACCCTTTTTGAATTAAAACCGCATATTTTAAAATTGAAGTCAACCGGTTTTATTTTATATTTCTTTGGCTTATTTTTGCACAATTTTTTGGGGAAATTTTCCCCCCAAAAAACCCAAATAAAGTGCAAAAAATCTGTCCCCCGGGTGAAACCCCCCTTAAGGGTGCCGCGAAAGGGATCATTTTAAATGAAAGGGAATGGTGCTTGCCACCATTCCAACCCCCCCTTTTTTAAAAGTACTGAAACGAAAAAACCATTAAAAATATTTTTGGGGTCCCAAAACAAACTGCAGAAAAGATAACACAAACCTCCACCCAATACAAACCCCAACCTACCAGAACTTTAAAATCTGGTTAAAAAAGGGACAAAAAAACATTTTTTGGGGTAAAATGGCCCAGCCCTTTTTAAAACCACAGGATTTCAACAATTAAAAGAAGGATCGGGTTTAAGAATTAAATTTAATTAGATTCCCACGTGTTTACATAAAAGCACCCCCCCGACCCCAATTAAAGGGGCCCGGGACCTCTGGCTGCCATTAAAAAAGCCATGCACTTTAGGGGCAAACCCAAAGACCCACTGAAGGGTCCCCACTCCTTTTACCCCACCGGGCCCCCCTCTGGATTGAAAAATTTCCATTTTAAAACCAAACCTTAAAGGGGGGTTTTTTTCGTTTGAAAACGTTCGTGCTCTTTACAAAATTTTATAAGATTCAAATTTTAAAAACCAGGGGCGAGTCCTTTTTCCCCCTCAGCAACGTGTCCCTTTTCCCGCCAGGAGGTGTGTTTCCCCCTCACTGAAAGATATGACCACACCCTTCTGTGTGAAGCAGGGGGGAAAGGGGGAAAGGCCGTCTAGAATGCACTCGCAGCCTCCTGCATGCTTCTTAAACTGCAGAGGCCCGTCACCCAGGCGCCCCAGGCTCCTTGCTTTTGCTATTTCCAGGATAACACACAGCCTTAACTAGAAAACACATGCCCCCCCTTTCCCCCTCCCCCTTTGATCAGGCAGGGGACGGGGTGACTGTGTTTAATGGAGGAAACACCCGGATATTTAAAATGTTTTAATTGGAGGGGAAACACAGGATAAAAGACTTTTTTTTATTAAAGGGGGTCTAAAGAGTTTAAAAAATTTAAATAATTTTTGCCAAATCATTCATCTTAGAGCTGGGAGAAGAGTATAAAAGCCCACCCTCTCACATAGCTGGTTTTAAATTTTTGGTTTTTTACAGCCAAGGGAGTAAAAAAACATAGTGTGCAGGGGAGCCAATCACAGCGCAGGGTAAAGCCCGGGGCCGCTGGGGGGAAAATCCCAACATTCTGAATGAAATTTAGTTTTAGCCAATCACAGCGGGAGGGGCGTGTCCGGGACGTTTCCCCCCAAAAAAAAAAAGGGGGGGGGTGTCCCAACAAGGTTAAAAAGAAATTAGCCAGCCAATCACAGAAAAGGGGCTTTTCCCACAGCAGCTGCCCAAAAAAAAAAGCAAAATTTTTACCAGAAAAGGGTCATATCTACTATCTAAGGGACCCTTTTGGTTTTGCAAAAAAAAATTACAAAATTTCTTTTTTTTAAATTTCCCCCCTAATCTGAACATGATCTTTGAGGGTAGAAAAAACCCCTTTTAAGGGTGGCCCCTTCCAAATCCAGCCCTCTTCCCCCCCCATGATTTTAAACATCCTCATTACTTTTAAAAATTTGGCCCATAACTTGGCCTTCAAAATCCCCCCTGACATCCCCAAAACCCCCAAAAAAAGGCCCTTTTACCCTTAAATGGACTTGACCCCACCAAACCCTCCCAAGTCCTCCCAAAAATGCAAAATAGCTATTAAAAGCTAAGTGTAACTCGATAGTGTAATCTACCCCTTCTCGCTCCTAAATCTTTTTAACTACTATGGGCATTTCACATTCAAAGGGCACTGTGAATTTTTCCCCCCCCCCGGGCTCACAACAAGATCTCTCTGCACACTTTGGGGGATTTCGCAGAGATTGGGAAAGGACACCCCCGCGGGGGGAGAAAAAATGGGTTCTCCAAATTTTACAAGCTCTGCTTAGCAACCAGCATAAAACGGCTGCCAAATGATGAAACCCATAAAACTCTGGCAAAAATTTGGGGTTTTTTTTTTTTTTTCTCCAAATTTCCCTTAAGGGGGGACCCTGGGAAAGATGGGTGTAAATTTTTTTTTTTTTTTTCTCTTTTAGGGATTTAGGACCCTGGGAAAGATTGGGGGGTTTTTTTTCCTTTTCCCCTCAATTTACAATTTAGGAACCCCCGGGAAAGATGGGGGTTTTTTTTCCTTTTTTTTTTTCAATTGAAAATTCCCCCGGACCCTGGGAAAAATGGGGGGTTTTTTCCTTTCTCCATTAGACATTCAGGGGCCCTGGGAAAGATTTAAAGTTTTTTTTCCTTTTTTTTCTCAATTGAACCCTTCAAACCCCGTGGGAAAAAAGGGGGTTTTTTTTTTTTTTCCCTCTCGTCTGTGCAGCATACCCCCGCATGCTTTTCCCCTCCCCCAAATCATTTTGCTGCTTTCTCCGTCATGCGCGGGTTTCCCCTTCCCACCGGGGGGGGACAAAAACTCTTTCCGGGAAAACCAATTAAAAATTTTAGCTTTGGGGGATCACGACCTGGGGCCCCAAAATTCGTTACTAGCCCACACAAAATCCTGTTTTTCTTAAAGCATAAACATTTTTTTCCCTTTTTTTACCATAAGGTAAGGACCTACATGTTACATTTCTGGTTTCCCCCCATTTTTTTAAAAAATTTGATCTTTGTAAGGGGAGAAAAACCCCCTTTTGGGGGGGGTTTTTTGGGGGTATTTAAATAAAATTGACGTGGGAAGTTTGAAAATTAAATTTAAAAAACATTTTCACCATTCATCATTAATTTAAAAAAACCCGCACCGTTTTTGTTTTAGCTCCCTTTTGTGATCCCTTTTTTTAAAAGCTCATCTCCAGGGGGTACAAACCCGGTTTAGTTTTTTGGGGGGCCCATGCTCAGACAAAAACCTTCTTTCTTTAGGTAAATAATGATTTTTCAAACCCCGGGTGCTTTTTCCCTTCTACTCCCGTCCCTTTTTTCTAGTTTGTAAAAAGTCAAGCACTTTCAA